>VZTZ01047251.1:264497-304268 GCA_013400955.1 Drymodes brunneopygia | reverse complement strand
AAAAAAAAAAAAAAAGTTGTGATACCAGGTGCTTTTACCTAACCTATTGCCACTTCTAAACTAAGGCTTGTTTCTTGCTAGGAAGACATCCGTGACTGGCTGGCTGTGTCATTTGGCTCTTGGCCTAAATAAGCATACCTATGACTGATGTGTCAGGGGTAGTTTTCTTCTTGACGAAAACCATGTGTTTGACAGTATTGCCTTAGCATCTCCTCTTGATAATGCTACACACAAAAAAAAAATGGGATCTGTCCTTTCCAGATGTAGCCATCCAAAAGTTATTCCAGGTTGTTCACCTAGGTTCATAAAACATTCAGGCACTGCTTAAGAATAACTTGTTCAGCCTTTTTCTCTTCCTACCAGCTAAGGAGATATGTACATGACAAGATCAGCTATCTAACCTTAACGTGGTTAAACGTAAATGATTCTTACGTAGAGTGAACAGCTTAGTTCATTCTTAAAGCAGTAGTTTCTGTAGCTGGCATGTAGCCTTTCATTCAGTTTCCTACCCAGCTGGGACAACTGAAAAGTCATATAGGGTTATATATAGGGTTAAAGCTGCAAAAGGAACCTTTGGTTTTCCATGACCATTTGAACTCTAAGTCTTGAATCTGGTGCTTAAACTGCAAAAACCTTGGATCATCTCTCTTCCAAGGGGAAGCTGGCACTTTGGTGGAGCGTTTAAAATAGCTTCAGCATTGAGCTGTAAATAGGAAATGCTTCAGACAAAAGTTTGGATCTTAAATCTTTGACATGTTCTGAATCACATAAGGCTTCATTTGATATAGACCTCCAGACATTACTTGGACCACTGGGCCAGGTGATCTGGAGTACCAAATCACCTCTCAGCTGGGAGCCTAAAAGACTCAGGAAGCATAATTCTTTTTCATTTAAAAAAACCATCCCTGAGAGAGTCCTACCAACATGAACTAATCTCAGCCAGGCATGTATTATTCATTCATTATTTGATGACAAATAATGAATGAATGGAAAGTATTAACGGGTTTTTAGGGGACTGAATTTGAGTTATTGCTTTGAGATTTTGAAAGTTTAGATGTGCTCTTGCTGCCCAGTGAACTCACATCTGTATGCTGCAGGGCCATATTTGAAAGTCAGGATTAAGAGTAATATATTAGCTGAGGTCCAGTGTTTGGGAGGTTTTGTGGTTCCCAAGGCTAGAGACGGCAACTCCAATCTGAGTATCTGAATTAACTAGTATTGGGACACTCCTTGCTACTGGATGGAGTAAATATGTATGTGTTCATATGATGAGAAAGGGATGCTCAATATCATTCTCCCCTCTCTTCCCTTTCTTTCTCTGTGGCTTTAAACAACTCTTTTTTTCTTTTTTTTCTTTTTTTTTTTTTTCCGGGGTCAAATCTACTTGTGTATATGTTTTCTGCAGAATGTGCTGAGGATGGCTGCTAGGTCTCGTTCCCTGTGGCCAAGAAGCATTTAAATTGAGGAGACTGTCCAGTTTGGAGATTTAAATAAATTTACTGAGCCTGTGAGATAAAAGCACTTTCTCTGGAGTTAAAAAGCAGAAGAACTCCAGGGAACTTACCTGTAAAAATGCAAAAAAAAATGTTTTTTAATTTCTCAAAGATCCAAGAAGGAAATTTGAGGAGCACCTCAGGACGCTAGGAGTCTAGAAGTGAGTAGTCACTTCTCATGGACTTCCTTCTTTAGCTCCCTAATGCCATCTAAGTATTAGGAGAAGAAATTGTTAAAGTGGTGAGTTTTTGGTTCTGCAGCAGTGGGAGCCCCATAAGCACTCAAGAAATAAAAAAAGAAAAAAAGTCTTAAGCCCTCACTTTACCCACTCTCAGAACTATTTTATCATATTAGGTATATAATTTATTACAGTTTTGAATGGCTGTTGTGATATAAGGGTCGAATTTTGTTTCTAAATCCAAATTGGTTTTTTGGCATGACACACATATTGAGGCCTTCTTGCACTTTGGAAGAGGAACAATAAAAGTGGCATGAGACAGCGTAACAAAAAAAATAAAGTAACCAATTTCTTATTATTTGTCCCTTAAACTAATATTTTGTTCAGGATCATTCCTCATTCTACTTGTAATATACTTACAAAGTTTAAGAGAGAGGAATACTACTATATTGCATTTCATAGCGTCCTGAGAGAAGTGGGCAATCTATTCCCTTTTCTTGCTGTAAATATATTTATCACATACTATTCCACCATGCCGCAGGAACTGTTTTGTTCCATTGAGGTCATGTGTTTCAGCCTCTCTCCCTTTTTATTTTGTAGCTTTGTACCTGATGTCAATGGTTACTGCCAGAGGCAGACTCAATTTTCTCAACAGTCTTGCTTTAAATCTTCCTTGTCCAAAAATGTATCTATTCTCATGATTCAAAGACTGAATCTGTGAACTTCCTAACGGGTCTTCAGGTATTCTTCAACCTTTTAAAATCAGATGAGAGTCTTTTAGAAGATGAAATTGCAAACGACTTTATTGGAAAGTATACAGTATAGTAATGTACATAAAAGTGTACAAAACCCACTGCATCAGCAAAGTGGTTCACAGTCCCAGTCCAAATACCTGGTTGGCTTATTGAGGGTCAAAACTCTACCCAATAAAGCATTCCTTTTTCATCTGCAGCTTTCCTCATGCAATCTGCTAGGCTCGGGCAGGCTGACTGGTTGTTCTGCTTATACAAGGAGTTATTATTACCTGAGTGCTTACACCCCCTCCAGTCCAACACAACCCCAGTGCCCAGAGTCTGCTCAGCCTTCCACAACTACCTTGGTCTTGTTGAATATGACCAGCCTTGCTTAATTTCTCTGTTCTTGCCAAGACTACCAGTACAAGGAAACTGAACAAAAACAACCTTATCAAACCTCTTGTCTTCCAGAGACAGCCCAGTTATTAAGAGGAATTTTTCTGCAACAAAAACCTACATTTATCCATCTTTTAATTTGAAAAGCACTGTTGCTGTAAAGTAATTCAAATGAGCATTTCTCACCAGCTATAAAACAGTGAGGTTTTTTTAATGAGTTCATGGCAAGGGCTCTGGGCAAATAGATAATGACTGCATCTCACTGCATAGCTGCCCTTAGCCTCTGCCTTGCTAATTCCTTCTGTCCTTAATGATTTTCCCTCATGTTCCCAGTCCAGATACAAAGAGAAAAATTCAAACCCACTAGTATGTTCAGATGCAAGTACCACAGCTCCTACTGTGATTCTGTCCTTCCTCCTTGTAGGCAGGACCTTTGGTATAATTTTGTCACTGTCAATGGATCTCTGCAAGAAACGATTTTCAGGTAATTCCCAGTAGAAGCTGCTTACATTGATCCTGATTCCCAAAGCTCTCTCTGTTACTTTTTAGGAGAAAAGTTCAAAAGAGGAGTTTTGATTTTTCAGTATGATGTTCCCAGAAAGTATTTCCCTTCTGCGTAGAAAATAAAATAACCTTAAAATGTACAAAAAGTGACATAAACTGTATGCAATCTCTTTTTATTGGGCTGCCATTACTGTTGAGAAGCTTTAAAAGACTGGGGATGTGATTGAGTTGATAATGTTATTGAGCTTCTCTGACAAGGGTACACCCATCAATAACTTCTGTTATTATATTTTTATGTCATCCAAAAATAGCTGCTTGTTTGCCTTATGTCTTTTTTTTTCCCCTCAGAAACAGTTTGTGGAACAACTCCCTTTAAGGAAGAATTAATTTTGGTTTATACATTACAGAACTCCTTGAAGTTTCCCTGAATGGGTTTAGAAGGCATCATAAGTTGTTCTTCCTCCATTTTTCTTTCTCATAGTTTATTGCATTGTGTATGGAGAAAGAGAAAACTCCCTTGCTGGTGTGGAGCTGAGACTCAGTAAGGGAATCTGGGGCTGGCCCATAAGCCAGGAATTAGCACAGCCGGGCACTGCTGTGCAGGAACAACCTGCTCCCACCTGGTGATTCCAGGACTTTTACCAGGGCCTGTGGAGGAGATTTAGAATCCCTTTGGCTTCTTCTGACAAAGAAGAAAGAGATCACCACCGAACTCGTAACACATATGAGAACAAACAGGTAGGCATACAGAAAACAAAATACAGCTTCATCTCATTTCAAACAGCAACACCAGCTCCCATCAGGACTGTTCTCTGGAGATTAATATCTGGTAGCATTTAATGAGCCAAAGCGCAATGTGGGCCATTAACTCCTCCCAGCTGGTTATTGGTTCCCCGGGAAATGTCCTACACCTCACTCAAGATTGTTCAATTACACCCACATTGCTGGGTCCTCAGCCTTGCTGTGACATCACATTTCTAGCAGCTGTGTCTGGCACTGGCACTAGCCACTAGCCACTAACTAAAAGGCTGCATCCCAATTTGAAAGTCAGCCGAGAGAGAAGGACATGGGGGCTGCTTGATGAGCAGCTATGGTCAGTCCTGCATGCCCTGGCTTTCCATCAAAGTGTGGAGAGTAATGACAGATTCAAGTGAAGAGGAAAGATAGCAATAGTCATGTTGGCTTCTTGGATTAGCTGGGGACAGTGATCAAGTCCATGGAATTCAGGAGCCTCCTCCAGGCATCTGCCCTGCAGAACATGACAGCTCGGGTCAGTGGTTCCCATGCAGAGGTGCTCAGGAACCTGACTAGCTGCATTGCATAGGCAAATCTGATTTCTCATTTTGTTTTTTAAAGCCTCATCTTTCAAACTTCCTATGAATAGAATGTAGAAACTGCAGCATAAATCTGCTAGCAAAAGGGTTGTATTGTGAAACCTTTTTCATTAAGTTAAATCACTAGGTCACTGTAATGTCAGAATACTATCTGTCTATATTATGTGTGTATAGCAGCAGCTCATTTAGTATTTAAATGCACAGTAAATCAAAGTGGTAAAAGTTGAGATGAACTGATTACATGGCAGAGAATTGAAATGAAATGCCTCATTTTTCAAATGGGAGAAGTCCAAATGAATCGCCTCTGTCATTCTTTATTTGAAATGTGTCAATTTTAATAGAACTGTCTCTTTAGTGGAAACATTGTTCTGTCAGAAATTTTCCAACCAGTCATATACCCAGCAGCAACTGGTAAAAATGGCAGCAGTGGCTCTGAAGGCTGCCCCAGTAGCCCAGGGCAGTCTGGCCAGTGAGCCAGTCAGCTCCTTTGCCTGTGAGGAGCTGCTGCTGCTGCTTCCATGCAAGGGTGTGGGCAGGTCCCCCTGCCAGCCGTGCTGGGGGGCCCTGCTCCCACTGCACAGCTGCTTGCAGAGTCCTCACTTTCCCTCCTTTGCCACCTTGCAGCTAAGTATCATTTCTTCCAGCGTCTCGTACCAAAACGAAGTAATGCTCTTTCAGTCAGAATGACAAACCATGACATCTCAAGGATTCACATCCTACCCAACTGCTCGAATCTAAAGAGGCAGCTAGGGAGGCACATTCCCATCCCTTGGAATTTTTTTATTTGCATTCTATGTGAAGGTGACTTTGCAATATTCTCTTAAATCAGTGTATTAAGTGGAATGAGTCAACATTAAATAAATTAACATTTAAATGCCTGGGGAAAAATTACTGAAGTTTTGAGGAGTCACAATCACATGGGACACTAAAAATTTAGAGATTGCAAGGCAGATGGCTATTTGTTGGCTTTTAAGGGTCACTCTTAAAAACAAAAATCCTAATAATGTTATGACATTTAAACTAAATTTCATCCACTGAGAGCTACATATGCAAGCACAGCAAACAATATGTTTTCATGGATAACTTTTGGATGTCCATGGGGATTCCTAAAATATCTGTAACTATCTAGTTCAGTGAACCAGTCTGGAAAGTTTTTTCCTGGTTACTGATTGTGAATCAAGGCACAGTACAGTATCTTCTATACCTATTAAATTCTCATTAGGTAAACATTTGCGTTAGACCGGTTTAGTCAGAAAAACTATTCTACAAGATGTCTGATGTACAGGATCTACTTTTTAAAATTAAAAACTAAATAAGGTTTTCTTTCCTCAATATAGATTTGAGGTTTTGCATTCAGCTGGAGGTGTGACTTGCAAGCTCTAGAAACAATGTAGTATGTGTGTGAAATTAAAAATAAATTGATTTAATTTAAAAGCATCATGTTAAGAGCAACATCTGTAGAGTGAGTTCCAGTCAGTCTCAAAATAGACTTTTGATCTTCTGTTCTCATCCATTGCAAAGTAAGAGCCTGTTGCTACAGCAGAATGCAAATGAAGAAGGCAGTCTATTTCTCCGCACCAAACCTTATAAACCTCCAAGTCCACTAGTACTCCTAATCCTGTGCTCAGCTCATAAAAAATAATCCCTAAAAGAATAAAGGAAGTTAGTTTAAAGGTGTGAAGAGCAGTGGTGCTGAATGCCAGCCCTGCACTGTTAACAGGCACATGGTTATCACCCTCCTGGAGCAGTGTCAGCGCTGTGCTGAGGGCTCTCCCTTCCAGATCTTTGTGGTGACAGCAATGCAGTCAGTGCCTGCACAGATCCTGCCAGGGAGAGGGGGAACTGGGGTTGCATTCAGGCAGCTTTTTCTTCACACATCTCAAAGGCCAAACAGCTCTGCCTTCCTGCTAGAAGATGCTGTTTCTGGTAGATCTTTCTGCTTTTTCTATCCAGGGTTTGCCCTGGACTGACCTTGCAGTTTTCTCTACCTGCTTTTGTCCCTGAGGCCAAGATGAACTGACTGCCTAGAAGGATGGAGTGGAGCTCAGAGCAAGCCTCACCACTGAGGCCTTACCCAGTAAATCTCCTTATACTGCATTATGTTCATTATTATTTTTAGTGTTTATTTATCGTAGTTACCTCGAAGAGGGTTTATATGAACTACAGATGCATCTTCAACGGGACTAGCTAGGAAATGTCCATTGCCTTTTGAATGTCAGGTGCTTTGTTATCAGCTCCCCAGAAAAAAAAAAGTCAGAGGTACAATGGCTCCTTCAGCAGTAATTCCAGGAAAGCTTTCTCCTGCACACCTGTCCTTCAACATTCTTTCCTGTGAATAACCACAAGAAGCTTCTGGCATTCTTGGACTTTTAATGCATAAATTTTGTTCCACTTCTATCGAAAGCTCCAGCAACCAGGTTCCTAGACCCTAATCCAGAACAACTCCCCATAAATGCTAATGAGGGTCCTGTAGATAAGTCTTTACTTTCTGCACATTAAACTTAACCCTGAAGGACAATTTCCAAGACTTTAAAACATCAGTGAAAGGGGGGAGGAGGAATATTAAAACTCCCATGTAATGTCAGTGCCTTCTGGCCAGTTTTGTTACTTCCATTTTATTCCTTGCCACTGGTCCTTAAAGAGAATTTACAGTTGTCCATTTTACACTCACCTTTTCATAGGGTCACAGATGTATCCGTGCAGAATGACTACTCTCATGCAGCCAGAGGAAATAAATGCTCTGGGAAAAAGAGCTCCAGGTAAAAAAATCTTCTGGAAAAAATCAAGCTTCTCTTATCTGCTGTAGAAAAGACCCCAGAGGCACTGAGTAAGTTTTCAGTTTTGCATACATTATGGGAGCAGCTTTGTGGGCAGTACTGCCACATCCAATGTCATCCTTAGTAAGAACACAGCTTCACAGAAAGAATCCAAAGTTCATGGAGGAGAAGTTACGCTTGCTACTGAGCTGGCAGAAAATCATCTGCCATTTACTTGTAAAGACCACATCTTTTCATGCCATGAGAAATAATATGCAGTCCCAGGAGTGCCGTACACAGAGTGGGACAACACAACACACTGTGCCGGTATGATGTTTGACAAAACTGCAGAAACAATAATTATACTTCACCCTGTTATTGTGACTCCTTTATGTGCCACTTCACTGGTGGTGTCATATCAAAGAAGCACATTATCTCATTGGGTTGGGTTTATTTGTCAGATGGAGTTAGGTGTGAATTGATGCACCATTTCAGTGAATTCTTCTTACTCAGGTCAGAGGTCTGTTTTCTGTTGTGAGGTGCCCTGAATGCAGTACTGGTCCAATATAGGCATGTGTGAAATTCATCTGTGCTGGGCTGACCCTGGCTGGATGCCAGGTGCCAGCCAAAGCCATTCTATTGCTCTGCCTCCTCGGCTGGACAGAGGAGAGAAAAAACAGAACAGAGCACTTGTGGGTTGAGGTAAGGACAGGAGAGATGACTCACCAAGTACCATCACTGGCAAACAGACTTCGGGAAAAATTAATTTATTATCAATTAAATTACAGTAGGATAATGAGAAATAAAATCAAATCTTAAAAACACCTTTCTCCCATCTCTCCCTTCTTCCTAGACTCAAATTCATTCCCAATTCTCTCTACCTCCTCCCTCCACTGCAGCACAGGGGTATGGGGTTTACAATCACTTCATCACACGTTATTTCTGCTGCTCTTTTCTCCTCATGGGGAGGACTCCTTACACTCTTCCCTGGTCCAATATGGAGTCCATGGGATACAGGGATACAGTCTTGNATCAAATCTTAAAAACACCTTTCTCCCATCTCTCCCTTCTTCCTAGACTCAAATTCATTCCCAATTCTCTCTACCTCCTCCCTCCACTGCAGCACAGGGGTATGGGGTTTACAATCACTTCATCACACGTTATTTCTGCTGCTCTTTTCTCCTCATGGGGAGGACTCCTTACACTCTTCCCTGGTCCAATATGGAGTCCATGGGATACAGGGATACAGTCTTGCATGAACTTTTCCAACATGAGTCCTTACCATAGGCTGCAGTTCTTTGTGAACTTCTCCAGAGTAGGTCTCCTGCAGGGTCACAAGTCCTGTCATAAAACCTGCTCCAATGTGGGCTCCTGTCTCCGTGGGGCCACAAGTCCTTCCAGGAGCCTGCTCCAATACAGGCTTATCACCACAACATAGTTTAGTGTCAATGGGCAGAAAATTTAAAAAATTTACCATCTCCTTTTGAAGAATTATGTAAAAGTATCTGCTTAAATTGGTCTTGATTTTAAGAAGTAAAATCTATGTCTTTCCTCCCTTAGCTCCTGCATATCCTTTGGTCAGTCTCAGGACTAGAACTGGAAATGTCAGTACAATCACCAAAAAGATGTCAGGCACTCAGGTCCTGTTTCACCTGGAGCTGAGCACTGAAGTATAGGGAGATCCTTTGAAAATCACAGTTTTACTACAAGTGATCCTAAAACATTCTAAGGAATGAAGAAAATAGAGGATACACTTTAAAAGACATCCACCACACCTTAGGTAATATTACTAAGGTGAAACACCCAGTCTCCTCTAAGGAAAAGTACATGAAGCCTTGCAAATATTTGTCCTTATGAAATTTCAGCTTTTTTTTCTTTTTTTTAGTAGCTCAAGAACTTGTAGATCCGAAACACCCACATGTTGTAGTACTTCAAGTGGGGGAACTGGAACTTCTTGGAATTTTTTCATGCTTCTTTCACAATCTGCAGAGGGTTGCAAAGTGAGAGGCTGACATACGGGTCACTTCTGCTGACACTTGCTAGATCACAAGAAGCTGCTAATTTGTTTCAAGGACATAGAAATTGTTGACTTACAGTAAGAGACCTGCACATTACTTTATCAGTAGCTCCTCTGCAGAAATGTTTAGCTGTTTGAAAGCGGTCTTTTTCACTAACTAGAGAATGTACTGAAGGAAAAATGTTTTGTATGTCTTTCAGAATAATTTATTACCTATTTGTAAGATATTTTTATATTTTTTTTTTCATAGCATCATAGCTGGATGAAAACCAAAGTGCATAGAAAATTCACCAGCATAATTCCAAATAAATAAATTTCCTATAAAGCCCATAAGATACTTCTCAGACTTCTGAAATTTCTCCTGAAAATTATCATACTTCCTTCAGTAGCTGCTCAGATGGCAGAATTGATTTGGCATTTGAAGACCTTTATGGCAGCAGTCTCCCTGTAAGGTTTGCAGTTTGTCTTTGCTTTGTGTTTGCACTGATGCCGTGTACTGCAGAGAGTTTGTTTATGGTCCTAAAAGAAATTGGTACTATTTATATGTAATTCTTCCTGAATGAGTCTGCTCCATTGGAACATTTTTTCTGCCTAAAAAGATCTATTTTAGGATTTTCATTTGTAAAACCAATGTGATAATGGGAAAGCTATCTGAGCTATACCATGATTCACAGATTAGAGTTACACTTCAATTGATGGTCATTATTACTGCAGAGGACACAAATTACTTTCAACTTGAGCTTAGGCTTGCTGGTCTGACAGAACACAGTTAGAAGTCTCTGAGAGGCAAAGATAAAACCTTCACTAATATCTGTAAAAAATTAACTTACCTGAAAATAAAAACTTAAGACACACAAAAAATTCTGAGTGGAATCGACTCTCGGAGAAACAAAAATTATTAGTGAGGGACTAATCTTTTTCTGCTGTTTATTCCTCACATATACCTCAGTCTGTAACACTGCAGTCATTTGCTGTGGAGTTTGTGATGATGGCATGGAGAGCAGTGACTGCAGTTGACAAATTAGGCATGGAAGAGGCTAACTGCAGCAATATTCTTGTTTATATCACCTTGAGTCACCTGCAGCCCTGAAACTGGGCAAATAGCTAGTTAGTGTAATTTCCTCTGCTTACCTTGGCTAACATAAATTGCTCCCTATTTCATCATGTCTTAATGTTGGCCTGAATCTCCAAATCTCCTTATGGATGTCTTGTCACAACAGGCACAAAACCAATCTCCAAATCTTTGCATGACAAGAGTATTTTCTCTTTTGCAGAAACCATTCCATCTTCTTTGCCAGTTTCCTCTTTTTAATAGTTTTCTCCTTGATCCTAAAGCTACACCAGTGATGAAGTTTTCCCCTTATTTCCTGTATAACCTTTCAAAAATTTGCTACCTCTCCTCTCGACCCTCACAGATAAATTTCTTATTCCCATGCTATGACCAGAAGGCTACTGCAGCAATCCTTTTCCTGGCTTGTCAGTGCTGTCTTTAGGAAGGCAGAGGGGTTGCATTCACTGGTGGAATGAACTATCCATCTAAAAAGAAGTTTTAGCAGCACTACTTGTCACTTCAGCTATAATCCACTACAAATCCTTTCTCTTTCTTTGCCGTGAAATACTTGCCTAGACTATCCTCTTGTTTCTATTGTTGACCCCTTCCTCACCTTGCCAGTAATACCAGTTTTCTTGTAAGAGGGAGCCTCCAAAAATTCTCCTCCTTCCAAACAAGCTCTTGTCCTAAAGAAGACAAAAAACATGTGCTTGTTAAAATTCAGGTACCCCAGACAAGCTGGGGTTGTTGCATTTCAGACTAAGTAGTATTGAGATATCCTTATATCCCCATTCCTCTTCCTCACTCAGCACATTTTTCTTTACCAACACAATACTTAGGTTTTAAATTGCTGTATGAGGTAGGTAGGTAGGAGCACTGCCTTGTAGGATGAGGCCCACAAGCTGGATTGATTTCTGACAGCTGCCTCAATGCAGTAACATATTACTACTTAAGTTGTGGAAAGCGAGACCTGCCCTTACAGGCTTGTCAGTCTAATTGGCAGCTTCAACAACCACCATAATTTGCATTAAAATAGCTGATCCTGAACAAATTCCTGTTTTACATTAAAACATCTAGCAAACACAGACATGA
Source organism: Drymodes brunneopygia (assembly GCA_013400955.1). NCBI lineage: Eukaryota > Metazoa > Chordata > Aves > Passeriformes > Petroicidae > Drymodes > Drymodes brunneopygia. The sequence continues at coordinate 292,712 of VZTZ01047251.1, read as the reverse complement.
GGGCTCAGCCCTGTTGGAGGCAGTCATGGGAAAGCTATTGATGAAGCAATGTTTCCTGGTGTTTGGCATGTTCAACGTTACATTGTGTGAGGAATCTAGGAGTTTGGGAGCTATACAGGTATTCTGGAGATATCAGCTCTGCAGTAAGGAGTTTTTCTAGTTAGAATGGCAAAGAGAGAAGCAAATTAACAAACTTTACATGGGACATGGTTGCCTTTCAAAAAAAACTCCTTCCTAAATGAAAAGGTAGGCTTTTTTCCATAGTTTAGTGCAGCCTGTAAGACAAGATGGAAAATGACCAGTCCCTCCCCAAAAGGGTACTGTGAGCTGGCCTAGTACTTTCTGGGGTGGAGGAACTGTCCATGGAGGTTTCATGTCAGCAGCATTACTTGCTCCTGGGCACACAAACAAACCCAGGCTGAGGTCTCTCAGGAAACCCCATTCTCCTTTCCCTGTTGTTTAAGAAGCAGCCGGTCCATGTGAAAAGCTGCATTTGGTGTCTGAGATGCTGCACTTTGTGATGTGAGCACAGCTGGGCCTGGGTGCCACTGCTGAGAGATGCTGGTGCATCCCTTTGAACAGAGGCAGACTGGTACAAGACACTCAGCACTCCTGAACTGGCTGCTTTTCACATCCCCATGAAGTATTGATAGCTTTAGAAATACACTTTTAAAATAAGCTTTTTTATGATAATATATGAACTCAGAGCCAGGTGAAAGCTTGCCATTCAAAAGCCATTTTGAGTGGAGAAAGTATATGCATAGCTATATAGGAAATATTTTCCATTAGAAAAAGGCCCATAGAGGGAGAAATGAGGTCTATAATGTGGGCTTATAAACTCAATATACTACTAGCATTTGTACATTTGTCCTGCATGTATTGGGGTTTTTTTAATAGTGTGAAAAAACACCTTATTTATGTTCTTCTGATGCAGTGTTATAATCTCACACACACCCCTTGCAAGTCATAAAACAACACAACCAATTCTGTCTCCACAAGCTAATGTGCATTGCCCTCATCTTGCCACTTAACTGATATTTAATGTTCTCCCTAAAAATTTGCTGATTCAACTTGACCTTCATCTCACACTTAACATCCCTTCTCAATCAACTTTACAGCCACCTCACCAGCAATCTTTAGGTCAGACACAGCCTGGGTCGTTGTTCCTCCGCCACACATTCATCTTTGCATGCATCAGTTCAGATTTTCCATTCCTCCGCTTCAGTGGAATTCAGTTATGTTTAATTGAGTTACCCCTGACATCCTCCAGTGACAGAGAAGAGACCTGGCCAACCATCTTTGTTTTGTCAACTCTAATTCTCAGTTACAGTTTCCTAAAAACTATCACATCCAATTCACTGCCTATTTCAGGGCAGGTCTGGACAAAGCTCAATTTGAATGGCAAGCAGTATGCAAATGGCTTATTAGACCAGTCCCTGGAGTCTCTGGCAGAGCACCAGCCCCCATCGAACTGGAAGCTGTTCAAGCACCCAAAAGACCCTGCACTGAAGGGCATCCAGTTAAAATAGACAAGAAGGATGGCTGGAGGGAAAGTGGTAGCATAACGAGGATGTGCAACTGAGGAAACACTGATTTGCCAGACTGATATAGAAGAAAACGGAACAGCTATCATTAAGGTTTGACTCTGTGCCTCTTCCTCGTAACACTACTCCTCTTTCCATCTACAAGGTCATTTTAAAATCTTATTTCTTCACTATTCTTTCTTTTTTTATTTTTTTCCCCAGCTTGACAGGGTTAGAGATGGCCCGTTCATTACCCAGTGCAAGGCTCACTGTCCCTGCTGAAGTCAGCAAGGGCACGCTGGTACACACACCCGTCATGTTGAGCCTGATGGCTTATCTTTGCAGGAAATGCACGGCTGTAGAAAGAATAAGGATTTCTCAAGATTTTATGGACACTCAAGAAAACATTTGATGAGTTCCTGTTTTCTGAGAACACCATAAGTGCCATCAGAGAAAACAGCATGGGAAAAACAAAAGCAAACAATCTTTTGCCTCTTACAGATTTCAGAACAAAATTATGGAACTGATGTAGGAAATATGGATTTGTATTCATGTTTACTCTGAGAAATTAAAATGGCTGATAAATTTTTTGAAGGCACTATTAATTCTTCATCACATAGCTCAGTATGTCAGGAAACCTTTTTCTATATATGTGCCTACATAAAGATTAGCTAAAGTTCTTGTTTCTTAATGTAAGCAAGTATAAAGGCAGTTTTTATTTTATTGCATTACCATTTTTCATTGTGTTTTATTGGTTTGTTATCTTTATTTTATTGGTACTTTATAGTAAAAGCTTTGAGTAAGTTATGCTTTTTGAAAGGGAAGAATTAACTGCCTACTATTCTACAATAAAGAGATGTAAAACATAGGCAGCAATATAAGCACATTGGATGTGATATCAGGAGCAGAGGTTCAAGCTAAATAAATTTGATTTTTTAAATGAGAGGTGAAAAATAATCATTCATACATTTGATAAAATGTATGTCTAAACATGTCTTTACAACCATAGTAAGCAATATAAAGCAAAGGGACTATATCAAAATTTCTTAAGCCTGGATTTCCCTGGCATGCTCTGAAAGCATGTCAAAAAACAAAGCTGATGGAAAACTCTACTGAAAATGTCAAATTCCAATTTTCTTACATTCATGGCATTTTGGTCTAGGAAATGCTGTGATCTCTTTCACTCCTCTGCTGCCGCTGTTTATACATATATTTAACTTTGTTCCTCTGAACAGTCTCATCAAATTCTCTAAAATTGATCATAATTTCAGATATAAAAGGGGATATGAGAGCTTGCAAGATTTGCAGTGTACTTTACACTTCCAGTCCTAAAGTACAGCTAAAAATTTTCTACAATTTACCTTAAATAGTGTTCTTCCAATCCCTTGAAAGATCTTGAAATTTTACTAGAACAAAAGGCTAGAGAAAAAAAAAATAATTTGCAGTTTTGGGTCTATATTTTTTAAGCATTTCAGAGCCTTTATTTTATTTAGCATAAAGCATAATCAAAGCTGAAAATTATTTTTCTCATTTAAATTTGTCTCTATGGACTTCTAGACCTCAATATTCCTTGACAACTTTTAGTTAAAAGACAAGGTTTTCTGTTGCTTCACTTATGAAACATTTGAAAAAACAAAACCTGTCTGGTGAGAAATTAGACTGAGGTGCTGTTATAATTACTGAATCATTGTTTCTGAAAACTTGTACTTTTTATTGTGTTTTGCACCTTTCTGTGCACAAAAGTCATGTCATGCTGGTAAATGCTGCCCAAGAAGCCTCCCTGCCCAGTCCCCTGATTGTTTTGGTTTGGTGGTTTGGTTTTTATGTTTGGGGGAGATTTTATGGCTTCTATTAATGTTTAAGAGAAAATACTACAAATTCCATGTAAAAAATTATTTTATGCAGAACACTGTATATTAAGTATTTTGATTTGTTGTTTGACCTTTGAACAGAGGGACTTTCCAAGATTTACAAAAAAAGACCCTTTTTTAAATTGACCATGCAACTGAACCTTGCTTTGTTTTTCTTCCTTAAAAAAAATATAGGTAAAACAGGGAGAATCACAAAATCTGTCATCTCATCAGAGTTGTGTAATTTCACAAGAATGGAAATGGGACCATTTCCAAGAGACATCTGCTTTTTTTTCCCCCACCAAGACCTTTCCTGATCTTTTTCCTGTATCTGCACAGTCACCAGAATTTGTAATCCATTGACCCTTGCATTTGCACAAAGTGAAAAATTCAAGGTACTCCTTTGTTATAAATCTGGACTCAAAAATGAATATAACCTGATAACTCTAAAGACCTAATGCAGAAACTGCAAAATATATGATAGTATAGATGTACTCTAGATAGTTTTAATCCCTAGCAATTATGTGATCATGTACTTTAGCCTGGATGCTATTAATAATATTAATATTTTAATAGATAATAGATATATTAATATTTTCATATCCACTAATAGCATTACCAGAAAGTAGTTAAGGTGCATGCTGATATGACATATTCCTAGTTTGGGCAGAGGTACAGATTAATGCTTATTCATAGGAGGGCACCTATTTAATATAATACTCTAACAATGAAAAAATACTTGGTGGTAATGTAATTAATGAGACAGCACTGATGTGAAGGTCTATTTAATGTCAGCTATAAGGCACCAAAGCAGATAAATCTGTGCAGAGCTAATAGTCCCTGGAACACTACTGCCTAGGAACTATGCTCCTTGAAGAATAGGTTATTCATGCTTTGTCTTCAGCTTGCATTTCACTGACATAACTTGCATTATAGAAAATAAAATAAGCTCTATCGAGCAACAGAGACCCATGTTAATCTAATAGATCGTGCTACAAAATTGCCACTTCTTATTAAATTTTTTAGTATGGCTAAAACCCTGTTCCCGTGTTCTAGACCTTTGAAGAGTATGTTATCTTCATCTTAGCCTGTTCTCAAAATTTTCACACATATTTGAGCTAAAAAAAAAAATTAAAATTGCATTACATTTGTAAGTAAATGCATTTCTCATCCTCCTTAAAGTGGGGCCCTTATTTCATATGTCAGCTACTGCAACTTCCTTCCCTATTTCCTTGTGAAATGCAGTCTCAGCCTTGCTCCAACCCAACCCACACTGGCCACGGAGATGTCCCTGTGATCACCATCCCTGGGCTCCACTCCCTGTCTAATTGAACCCTGCTGCTTGATTTCCTTCTGTAAGAATGCTGATACCTATCCTGCTCATACGCACTTATTCTCATTTCTTATGAAAATACCAGCCTCTGGCCAGCCTACATTTCTCTTGTTAACCTTCAAACATGGAGGCTTTATGCTTCTGGTACACTTCATACTCTAAAAGAAAGGTCCATGATTAGTCACAGGGATACCTCATTTTTTTTATCTTCCTTATAATTTTCCTTTGCTCTGATGCCTATAAACTTTGGACAACAGTATACTCAGAGCATATTTTAATCAATAAACAGTACTTCTTGACTCTTTATTAGCTTTTTCACTTAGCATAAGCTTTTACAGAGGTAGAGGATGTCTTGTGGTCTCTACTGTGCCAAGCACGATGGATCTTTGTCCATGAATTAAGCATCTAAATGGTATAATATTCTGAATAGTAACTTTTATTCCCTATGAGGAGGTCACGACCCATGAAACAGACGCATAAAGAGAATTCTAGAAGCTTTAATTTGGAAGAAATGTGTTCTAGATAATTTTCATGTCAAAGCCTCAAGGAAGCAGCATGATTGACTTTTGTACTGGAATTTCCTATTGTATGTCTCTATTTTATATGCCCAAGGTAATCCTGTCACCCTGATTTTTGCAGTGTTCTATGTTTTTACTTCTGTAGTAAAAGTTCTCATACATTTTCTGTAAACATAGTCCTTGTTATTGTGACCGACGTAAATTGTTTTAAACTCCTAAATCATTTTTCATTCCATTCTCCTAGGAGGAGAAGAATGATTGACTATATCTTTATCCTGAAAAATTATAGAAGTAGTAACCTCATTAACCAATCCATGATTGTCTAAGAAAATATATAAATTTTAAAAAAATAAAAAAAGGCAGGGCCTTTTTTCTAGTCCTGCCTGGTGGTCCCTGACCTGCTACTAAAAAGTCTGTGCATTTCTTTCGTGTCCAGCTGTATAACAAAACCCTTCACATCAGACTTCAGTTTGTCTTGTTCTGTAAAATCTCCTGGCTGCTTCAGGCTAGTATTTGAAAAACTATGTAGAGGAAAGTGACATAAAAAATATTATAGAAAGTTTGTTTAATCCTCTCAGTTGATCACTGGCTTGTATGCTGAAGCACAAATGTTCAAAAATACTAATTTTCTCAAAGGAAAAGCAATTATTGTATGCATGTGTGTAATTCTGGAGATTTTAGAGGGAGGGATAAGTAAAACAAAAAAAAAACCAGAAACATATCTTTTTATAAATTTCTTTATTTTCTCCTAGGAAAAAGCAAAGAACGGAAATAATCACTTACTTTGGAAGAGATTATGAAATAAGAAGGACATTAATTACCATCAAAGAAGCAGGTGTAAAGGCAAAAACCAGTGGTATTAAGCTGGAAAAGCCCAGTAAGTTAAAATGTATTCATGATGTGAATAGTTTTTGCTAGTTTCTGCAGCAAATGAAAAGAGTACCCAAGGCAATGATGCCTTAGTCACTCTTGCAAAAATGAAGATTTTACCTTTTTTCTCTGTAAGTGAATGGAATGCTACAGGGAGGAGCATGATGGAAAGGCCTTAGAGTGTATAGCAATAAAAAGAAATTGTTCTACGAATGAACTCTGTGGCACTGGGAGGCAAATACAGTGATTGCTAAGTCTAAGGGATGGCAAATACAAAATGTCAGCATATGTGCAGACATTCTTGAAAGAAAAGGTCATGAAAATGACAAATAAAAGACACATGTTTGCTATGAAAAGATATTTTAAGTCAAAGCTGAAAACCTTTATTTAAAGGCACTTTCACAAGTAGAGTATGTTATCCATAATATCTAGAGTATGTGTCCTAATCCCCTAACTGTAATATCAGTTGATAGAAGCTATGGAGATATAAAGTGTTAAGTGTAAACTTACTTCCTTTTAAAAAATACTCAAGCATGAAGAAACATCTTTATATAGAATAAAGATTTTATTTGAATAAAAATGTATAATTAAAAAAGAAGGAAAACTGTAAGGCCACTTCCCTTAACAATACTTTCAGAAGTGCTGAGAGCTCTTGAACTTTTTCGTGCCAATAATCCTCCTCTCTTTGAGTTTGTTTTTGGTTTTCCAAACATTAAATTTCTTTTCGTTTGACTAACACATTTGTAACTAAGCCACATATGAAGTCATTGGAAGCCACTAAGATAAGACCAGCTAAGGGACTTCCTGAGTTAGAGATCTTATCTTTGACTGTTTCATAAAATCTGATAACCCTGTGTGAAGAAGTGGCAATAAAACTCCTTCATACTGCAGTAAATTAATGTGGCCAGTGTTATTTGTTTTTTAGGTACCTGTAATAGCAGCGTATTTTGCTCTTGAGATTCCTGGCACTGTAAGGTGGCATTCAGAGGTGCAGCATCTGAAGGCTCTGGGCTGCGTCTCTGCTTACTCGCCACACCAAGCTCTGCCACTGAACTCACTTCAGCAAAATGCTGTGGCCCTGCTCAGGGAAATCTGAACCTTCAGACATGCAGTTTCTTGTATTTTTTGTAACAGCAACTATCAGAAAGTTGTCTTAGAGCTCTCACTTAAAGAAACACTATCCAAACAGAGATCATTCAAACTCCAAGATCATTGTTGATAGAAAGAAGACAAAGTCCCCTATCTTCAAGATAAATGCTTTTCTTATTAATATATTGTACCAGGGTCATTTCTGAACCCTACTAGGAACAGGTCTCTAGTTCTTCTGAGAGTATCTTGCAAATACAGAGGGAAAGAATGCACCAGGGATGGCTGGGTCCACCTGAATACCAACAACGCGTTCTAATTCATTCACACTGATGTACATCTAGACATTCTTATTAGCCAGGGGCAAAAATTTCACCCTTTGAATCACTGAGGGGCTGTCATCACCTTCCACCAGCACTACGAGGTGTTGGACACCTGACTGAAGGACACCATGTGAGTAGGGAAGAAATCATTGTGTAATCAAGTTGTTCCTTAAAAATAAAGTGTCCTAGTCAAATAGCTCCTAACTAAATATTTAAGGACAATCAGTTATTAAGTGAAACATGAATACAATTTATTGTTCTACTCTGCTGTCTTGGGAGAGAACTTAATCATCAAATATCTAAATGCTGTTCCATTAAGAAAAATGCATGTTTATACTCAACAAATTTGGTTTGATAATTTATGGTAATGTTGTAGCTTATTGACAGTTTAGTTAATGCCTCTTGCATCTTCTCTGCGATTGTTTGACAGCATTGCCTTATGACTTCCCTGAGCTGTCAAACACACTGAATCTAGATCTTCACATGATCATGCATGAATGGTTCAGTAGCTTCAGTGCACATGAAAGCCAGAATGATGAAACACAGAAACAACATTAGAGGCATAGATAACCAAACTCAATTACTCCACATAGTTTTCACTCTGTTGACTCTGGTAATTTTAATTGTTTTCAATCACAAACAAGACAAAGGTCAACATGAACGTGAATCATACTTTGTCATGTGGTTCTTGCAGACTTACAAACAGGTTTGTCAGCATTTCTGGCAAATAGCAGCTGCAAGATGATACCAAATGTTTTATGTCTAAAGCTCATTAGTTTGTTTTTTTTTTTGCTTTACAAAAATAGAAATCTGTATGTGCTTGGAAACAGGAAGCTCTGAACTTAAACTGTACATCACACTCAGCTATCTTCTCTTTAAATGTCTTCCTCAGGTAAGGCCACTAACATACTTATACTGATCCATTTAAATTACAGAATGAGGAAGTAGGTTAGCTACAAAGAAAATTGATTTATTCCTCATAGCAAGAATTGGTCTTCCTGGTGGTTTACTTGTAAATAAAATGTAGCAGTGGGGAATGAGGGAAGACACACAGATGTTTACAGGTTAGGAACAAAGATTTCTTATGCTTTCTATACCATTCCCCTCATTTTCAAGGCACTCTGCTATTTATAACTATAATGAAGATTTTATTTTCATAAATCCAATTTTCAAGAAATAATCAAATGAGTGAATGAATACATTGAAAAAAGAGAGGTCAGATACGCTGTCTAAAATGAAATTCCTGATAGAAACTGCTTAGAAGGATAATCTCCCTGTTTTTTTAAGTTTCTGTGTTTGCTGATTACAGAAATAATTGTTTTAGTTGTTGACACATACAAGGGCTTGTCACACCCACAATTTATAACCACTAGATTTTTTTCCCTGTGGCATTGTTTGTACACAGTGTAGCCAGAATGACTAAAAGCTAGTGTATGCTCTTGGAAAAGTTTTATTTGGATTACAAATATGTCTCAGGCCTGATTTGTTCAAAATCTATATGCACTAATAGATCAATGACACAGGATCCTAAATGATGAAACACCAGAAACTCTGCCGAGAGGCCAAGGGAGTGTTCACTTTCTGGCGTGCTCAGGATAGAAGCAGGATGGTCTGGAGGCAGGGCGATGCAATAATTAAATGGGCATTGCCCGGCAGGAATCGACACAGCCAAGCTGGCCACTGTATGTCCTTCTGAGCTCCTGAAAAAATTTACAAATAAAAAGATTGGCCAACTCTAAGCCAGTGATGACTCACTTCTGACCAGCAGACAAGAAAGAGAAGTCTTTCTTGTAGCCACACAGACTTTCAAAGCTGGAAAAACTGGGGAAGATTGCCTCTTTCTCCCTGCCACTGCCAAAACATCAAGAATAATCACAATGTACATCAGGGCCCAGGTTTTGCCAAGATACCTTCTTTTCACTGCTGTAGTGAAAATCACAGGAAATCACATGAAAAATTAAAGAATAACCATTCCTGTGCTGATCTTTGTGGACACCAGGAGGAAATGTATTCATTTGCCTGTGCAGACTTTAACAATGATTTTACACAATCTCAACGCTGCCTCTGTGAGAAATCCCCTCAGGGTGTGGTAGGAAATGAGTGCAATATACACTGTGACGTTCACAGCAGGGGTTATTTGGGCAGTGTCCGCCACCTCTGCCTCAGACCCTCATAAGCTTTAATGCAGTTACTCTCTGGTGGTGCTGTGATGAAGTGTAATGCTGCTACTCTTATTTATCAGTGCAGAAGGTGACGTATTGGAAAGCTAAAATCTACATATTAAGATACTTAATTCCAATTAGCTCCATTTAAAAAAAAATCAGTAGGATACAGGCATCTTTATAGAACCAAAGATTTTGTTGAAATAGTTTTTTTATGGGTACCAAAAGGGCTAATGGGATCAGGGGAACTGAACTCTATTGCATGCCCTTTTTATAGATCTAGTCTGTTTGGTTACTCCCAGATTCTCGGTATTTAATTGCCTTGTAGGGAAATCTGTATTTAGTGTCAGAAGTGGAGATGAAGTTATTTACTGACTGTAAAGTCAGTACACCACCTAGCCTGAGAGAATTTATACAAAGTTGTTATTATTAACCTAGGTATGTAACTGCATCTTTTTTATTAGTTTCTGGGCATATGTGTCCTAGCATGTGCCTATGTTACTTTACCTCTCTCCATTTCAAAACCTATGAACTGGAATGAAACCAACTTTGTGTTTGAATTAATCTTTAGTGCAGAAGTGTAGCTCAGTAACACAGAGAAACCTTTTTTGGTTTGGTTTTTTTTTTTGGACATACGCAAAGCCTGCTGTTAATCTGCTTGTCCTTGTGATACAAGGAACCTCCCTGAAGGTTTATTCATGGCTGACTGTTGTGCAAGAAGGCTCATACAGATGTATGGGAACAATTCACATAAAATTGTAGTAGATTTTGGCTGCTACATTTTGTTTCACCTTCCGAGTTACCTCTGATGTAGTTGATATTCTTACTTTTGCTTTCAGTGTTGCTCATGAGACTGTTCAGGGAGAATTACTTTATTATTGCTGTAATTGGTTTTCATTCATGACTTTATCCACATTCCTCAAAATGACAACTTCCCTTTTGTTAACTGTGTGTTGTCCTGGGCACACCTGAATGGCTTTCTTCCGCTTGGGCAGACATCTTAATGGGTACTTTACTGTAAGAGCAATTGGCTACTAGGACAACATCAACCTTCAGTGTAATGAAAGGCTATTTTTGTATTGGAGAGCAACACCATTTTCTTTCCTTGTCCATAAATTTTTGGATTAATTCAGTCTGCATCATGCAGCTCCAGACTACTCTGTAGTTCAGCCCTGAGGCCTTTGCCAGATCATTGAAAAGATAGAAGTCATCTGTAAAATCTGTATCTCTGTGCAAACTTCCTTAAGACTGGAGCCATTCAGATCTGAGGCTTCAATTTGCATGACACACTTCTGAGTATTGACATTTGGCTATGTCAAAAAACACAAGTTAAGCCTGCCCAGATCTTTCCTCTCCACCTGTTTGTACAAAGCTGCCAAGTAGTAAAATTAAATGCTTATATTATTAAATAAGAAAGTCTTTAAAACTCCTGGGCTGTTGAATTCTGCAGTTTGTTTTTATTTAATTTGTTCTATAAAAATGGTTACTAGAATCTCTCATCAAAGCTGGGTCTCTGTTCAAGGATATTGAGAAAACACCATTAAACCTGACTTCTCTTTTGGGATACAGACTCACAGAACAGCAGAGGCTGGAAGACGTGGCTGGAACTCATCTAGTCCTATCTCTGCAGCTCTGTAGTGGGATCGTGTCTAATGCAGATAAGGGTCTCCTGTACCACCCTAACAGTGCACTGGGCCAAAAGTTAGGAGACAGGGATTAGACATGATCACTGCACAGTCCTTGAAGACTAGTTCAGAGACCACTGTGTTCTGCTGTGTCTGAAACTCTGGGGCAGGCTGTGCCTCTACTGTTTCTCCAGTTTCAGGCCATTGCATCTATTTTACAGCACCAAAAAGAGCAGCACACAGGAACATAGTGGGATAGCAGTTGAAAATATAAGGAAGGAGAAGGAGGGTAGGAAAGTAGTGTCTCTGACTTTGAACAGAGGAAACCAATTACAGTCAGCAGATGCGGAAACATCTCTGTCAATCTCTGGCAGCTTGGGGTGACACTGACCTCCCCCTCCCCCGCCCTATCACGTCAGGGAAAACACATCTAACAGTTGATGGTTAAGTAGGCAAGAGAAGTGATCAGACACCTCCTAGGATGTGCCAAACAGTAGGCACAGCTGTATGTGCATCGCTAGACTGCTTCCTCTGCAGAGAAAATCAAATGGCACTTGTTCCGTTCCGACTGAGCTGATGTTTCACATCTCCCTTTCGACTCTTTTTCATCTTCAATCTGCTGACTGCATTTCCCTCCAAAATAATGAGGGAACCTGCTGAGGAGCCACAAAACACATGAGAGCTGGGGGAGAGAACGGCACAGCCCCAGGCTCACTGTAATGGCAGTTTAATGGGACCTCTAGGGACACTACTTTAGGTGGCTGGGGGACCCCTTGGAGTAACTGCACTATATAACATTAAGAGAGTTATGGGGACTTACTGCTATGCTTCCTCAGTCATTACTTCACAGATGTTCACACATCAAGCATCACATCATACTGCAAATCATGGGCTTTGTGACAGAGGAGCAGAATTTGGCACAGTTTGTCATTTGAAAACCCCTTTTCTGAAATGCAGAAAACAAATCCTTGCTACTGCTTTCTAAGAGGGGTCCTTTTCCTTCAGCTGGCCTAGGTCTTTTCTTTTAAATACTGCTTCTATTAAACCATCCCCATTCAAACACTTTTTCTCCTATAACACAGTTTGTCTCAGAAATGTTAAACTCAGTGTCTCAGTTCTCAAGATTAGGTGGCACAAGGCCAGTGTAAATTCATTCCTGTAGTGGATTCCTTTCTGGCTTAAAAAGTAACAAATCTCACTAAAAAAAATCACAAGGAGCACCGTAACATTTGGAAGCAGGAGAGGCAGCACTGCCCTCTGTATGACATTCATATACCACAGTGGAAATGTGTTATATGCTGAAACTAATTTTCTTTGAGGGATTAGAGATAGAAAGAAATGGGTGGAGAAGCTGGAAGGAATTAGATTAAATTCTTGTGATAAGAAGAGAATCTTGGAAATAATAGTTCTCTCAGTGACTGAAAGAGAGAATGTGCAGGGACAAAGGTGGGAGAAAGCTCTTGCAAGGGAACACATCTCAGGAATCATTGAGAGCATTTTGCATGACAGCATAAGGGGAATGAAAACATTTTCTAAACCTGAAATAAAAAAAAACTTACCCTGAAAAAGAAACCTGCTGTTTCTGGTATATCCCCATCCTACTCCTCAGTGGCACTGGTATCCTGAAAGCTGTCTAGTCCTGCTCTTTTTTTATCAGACTTGCAAATCCTGGGACCAAGCAGAATTTGACTCTTATTTTTCCACTACAAGAACTTTACAGATATTTTGTTCTCTTTCCATCAACTTTCTAGATATAATTTCAGAGCTATTTGTCTATTCAGGATTAGCTCTATGTCTTCTGTCTACAAATCAGCATTGATCTCCATCTTCTTATTCTTTTAATTAATGCTTGTTTACTGAGCAGTGTATTCAGAGAAGTTTTACCAAAGACTGCTGCTGCATGGCAAATGAAGCTGGGGGGCAGTAGTGGGAAGGGTTGGAAGCAAACTGGGGGACACTGCCTGCTTCATTCCTTTATTACATTTTATATGTCTTGTTTGCTGTAAAAGACGGTGTTGAAGACACTGGAAAAGGAAAGAAAGAGCCAGAAAAAGACAAATACCATCCCTAACTATCTGAATGGCCAGAGCATATATAGGAGAGTACACTTATTTGCCCAGGACAGCTTAGCTACAGGCTGTTTCCAGCAGTCTTTTTCCTTCTGGATGGACAGCTTTGATGCTATCTACAAGGAGCGCCTGGAGAAAAAAGTTGCTTATGTCAGGTTAGAAGAGGAGGGAAGTAAGAGAAGAGGAGGGAGGGAAGGGAACCTAGGCTCATCTGCACTAGGCTCAGCTGCCTCAGTCTATGCTCTCAGCTCACAGTCACTGGTTCCTGATTTTCTGCCCCTTAAAAGATTTTTGTTCATTTTGGTTGTCAGCCACCCAACAGTTGCCTTTCTATTCCTAGCTGCCATCCATCGCCTCAGTAGCAGCATCCCACGTGACCCTGTTGCCTGCGTATCTTTGCAAACCAGCAAACTCCTCCCAGGTGGCTCCTACCTTCCTACTTTCACCCTAAATCCCAAAAACCATTGGTGTACCTTAGTCCCCATCCCAGAAACTACCGACAGCCCCAGCTGATGCCACAACCTTGGCCTGGTGACAGGTGAGTGCTGAATATGGGTGAAAAATCTAAGTTGCATTACATGATGTGACACCAGATGTTGAAATACCTAAGGCTAAGTCTCAGCTTAATAAATTCCATTTTAAGGAGACCTGTGCTTGTGAAACATGAAATCTGAGTGGATCTCACCAGCAAAACATCTTTCACTGGGCTGTGTTTCAGAAGGCCTGGCCAGTCAAAATCTCACTGTCAGGTAAAAAGAGGATTTCCTGCTGAGAATCAGTAATAAATGCTGATCTATTAAGTTAATTTGGCCCAGAGTGAGATCTGAAGGAGCAGTGCATGGAGAAATGTTGGGTTTTTTTCTTCTGGCAGAGGAGGAGGGAAACTCTGAGGGCAGAAAAGGGACTTTAGTCTGAGTCCCAGGTTCTTAGGGCAACCCACCAGAGTTCTGGGAAGTTGTTTGCTAATTTGCATAAAAAGAGTCAGGGCAATTTACAGAAACTGTTCATGTCACAATCTGAGGTGTAGTAAAGCACAGTGGGCATAGATCAGCAGGACACAGCACTTCTGGATATGGGTAACAGCCTGCATTTTAGTACTGTCCCACAAAATTTATTCAATCAGAAATGAAAAATAAAAGTCACAATTACAGGAAGGATGCAGTGACTCTGGAAAGGACTCAGGGCACTGATGAACTGGACATGTGGGTTCAGCATTCTTACATGGTCACCATAGTTCTGGAAGGAGTAAAAGGGGAATATTAAGTAGCACAGCTGACATTATGCTTCCACTGTATTCCTCATTTGCACAGGCTCTGCTAGAATGCTTAGTCCAAATTTGGTGTTACAGATCAAACCCTACACAGATAAATTGCAGAGATCAGAACAATGAGGAACATGCTGAAGCAACTTCTGGAGACAAAGAATGAAAGAACTCAATGTATTTAGCTTACAGAGCTAAATAGTGACTTGGTTACAGTCTGTAAGTACAAGAATAAAGAACAGCAATGTGGTAATAAGGTCTCTGAGGTCTAGCAGACAAATGAATAACAAAGCCCTGAGTGGGTGATGAATCTAGATAAGTTCATGAACCTCTAGAAAAAAGTTGAAATTTTAGTACAAAGGATAATGAACAGTTAAACAAAATTTTGTATTTTGCAATAGATCCTCTCTCATTGGAAAAAGTTTAGTCATTGTCAGACACTTTTCTAATAATGGCTTCAGCACAAGCAGGAATTAATTCAGCCCCAGCTTCTGTTACACATGAGGTCATGAAGGGACGTTGATCAATTTTAACACCGGGATTAATGAACGTATATTCATCCCATAGTTCCTGGGCTGTACAATTTTAACATCTGGGCTTAAAAGACCAAGATCCACACTGATTCTATTCTAAAACTCCCCGACAGCTCAGGGAGATGTTCTCTAGAGGAACTTGAGCCATATTATCAGGTGATTTTAGGAAGGATAAAACATTACTCAGAAAACCAAATTTTCCTCAAAACCTCCGGAGGAGAAAAGATGGTGAGAGCTATTTAAGGCTCTTCTGCTGCCACATGTCACACGTTGTGACGCACTCTGTCAGTGTGGTTACACAACACCACCACCTCCTCAGACACAGTCGCCTTTCCATAGAGGGCCTGTGCCCCCTCTGCCACTCCCTGGCCCCCCACCATGCCAAAAGCAAAGGAACAAAACTCTGCTGATATCTGTCAAACCCATCAGTTGTGAAGCAATAATGCATTCTTCTTTTCCTACAGACTTCTTGCCTCTTTTTGGCACACAGAACCCTTGCTGTGATCAAAACACAATTGGTATTTTATTTGTATTAATTATTTACTGACTTCTGATTTGGAGTTCTATAGAAGAACTAGAGGATGCTGACGTTGCATATGACAGAATCTATCCAGCAGTCGTTCCACCTCCTGGCACCAGAGCATGAAGCTGTAGAGAGAAGGCAGATAAGCTGCACATCCAGTTTTGCATACAGCCCTTCTGCAGCCTCACACTCGTGAGCAGCCCAGGTGAATCACTGAGTCTGTTCCTGCAGTAGCAAAGCTGGAGGGCCCTGAAATGCTGTTTTGCAGTAGTATTTTGGTCAACATGAAAAACCATCAAAAATTTAATTACTACTGTGATAGCTAGCAGAAACTAGATAGAAAAACAAGTAAATAATTTAGCAGGGGTATTTTGGCTGGTTTTTGACTGAATGAAGAGCACTAAGCTTAAAATATGAACTGCTGTGGTAATGATTTCTGTTTTAAAATGTTTCCAGGCTTTAGAGATAAGCATGTGTTTACATAATAAGCTATTGGCATTGATATTAATATATATATATATATACGTATACATACATACATACATATTTATATATATTTATATATGTATGTATGCAACAAATAAGGCTACATAAGGCTACCAGGCACTCAAGTGATAGCTGCCCAATGCTTTCCAGAATAGCAATGTGCATTGAAGCATTTATGGTTGTGTCACTTTTTTTTCCCTTTAAACTATAATATTATAGTGTGGGTGTCTGATTTTGAATGAATTTCTAGTGGGAGGGAAAAACAAAGATCAACTATTTCTGACCTTGAGACTAAAGGATGATACTGTGTTTTACCATTTTTAAAGTACATGTTCAAGCACTTGAGCAACTCGGACAACCCTGTGGTTCTTTGATGAGGGAGCCAACTCAGGAGGAAAGGAGTTGTCCCTTGGGTAAACTCTGCCTAAATAGAAATTAAAAGCCTTTCAAAATGTGCATGTTCAACGCACAATAAGGATTCCAGTTAAACACCCCCACCATTCTGCCACACCGAGAATAATCTAGCTCGGGACTCTCAGGCAAAGGGATGTGCCTGCAGTTGCTCTTTGTCTGTCATGCATGGCTCTGGCCTGAGCCATGGGAATACAGGAGCCATGGGAATACGAGGAACTGAAAGCAGCTGTCTGTGCTTTCGTGTTCAGCCACTGTAAAGATAAACAACATGACCTGACCCATATGCATAGGAAGGGAGATCAAATGAACATTACATTTAAATTTATAGGTGACTGGATCTTGTATTTAGGATGACTTTATCTGTGAGGACTAAGTTAAAGTTTCACAAGTGACATTAGTGGTAATGCTCAGTTTGCAAATTTACCATTCTCTGGAGGAAGAAGAAACCACTGAATTTGGAAAGTTTATTTGTGACAGAAGAGTCAAGGACTCTTTAAAATATCTTTGTTTTTTTACATAAATTTTTAATCTACTCTCTGCATAAGCCAAAGGGAGAGAAATACCCTACAATTATTTTGATAATTCAAACTCATGAATGTCTTCCAAGGCAAGCTGTGTTTTCTTTCTAAAACAGCTTCATATAAAAATATCTCTTCCTTCTCCTTTCCAAAATACACGTACAGCAAGCTTTTCCAGAAACAAAGATCAAATGTGGTACTCAGATCTGTGCCCTCTGGGATTAGTCATGTTTTCAGAAGCTGCTAAGAGCTTTCCACCCTTCTAAGCTGGCAGGAGCCCAAAGCACACAGGAACCTGCAGCAAGTTCCCAGTTTAAAACTGCCCAGGGTTGCTTCTGTTAGGATGTCTGAGAGCAGTACACTGATACTTTGCTTCAAATACAATTCTCTAATCTCTTAACTTTGCAGAATCGCAGAATGGTTGAGACTGAAATGGACTTCTGAAAGTCAATCCCCTCCGGCTCAAGCAGCGTCACCTAAAGCCAGGTGCCCAGGACCATGTCCAGATGGCTTTTTGGTGCCTCTAGCAATGGAGACTTCATAATCTCACTGCTGACTGTGGCAGTGATCAGGCCCCCTTCAGTGAAAAGGTGTTTCCTGAGGGAACCTCCTGTTTTTCAGTTCATGTCCATTGCCCCTCGTATTATCACTTCTGAAAAGCACCTGGCTCCTCTTTGCATCCTTCCTTCAGGTATTTATGTACTCTGGGAAGAACTTTCCAATCCTTCTCTCCTTTGGGCTAAACAGTAACAGATCTCTCAGCTTTTCCTCATATAGGAGACGCTTGAGTCTCTTTATCATCTACATGGCTGTACATTGGACTTTCTCCAGTGTTTCCATGTCTGTCTTGTACTGAAGAGCCCAGAACTGGAAAGAGTGCTCCAGGTGTGGCCTCACCAGTGCTGAATAGAAGTTTATTATTGCTGCTTGCTGGCGATAATTTCTGTAATGGAGGATACTCTTGGACTTCTTTCCTACATTGGTGCATTGCTTGCTCATATTCAACCTGGTGTTCATCAGAACTCCGAGGTCATTTTCTTCTAAGTTCTTTTCCAGCTGGTTGTCTTCCAGCATGGGGTGGTTCCTCCCCAGGAGCAGGTCTTTGCATTTTTCCCTGTAGAATCTAATGAGATTTCTTTTGGCTCACTTCTCCAGCCTGTCAAGGTTTCTTTGGATGGCAAGACAACCTATTGACATATCAGCTATTCTGCCCAGTTTTGTGGCATCGACAAACCTTCTGAGGGCAAGCTGTCCCATCATCTAGGTCACTGATATAGATTTTAAACATGATTGAATTTAGTATTGACCCATGGGATAGATCAATTAGTTATGGGCCCCCAGTTAGAATTTGCACTTCCCTCTAAGCCTGGCCATTCAGTCAGTGTTCAGCTCACTGTTGTTCATCCAGCCCATGCATCAGCAGCTTGTCTACAGGAATCCTATACGAAACAGGGTTAAATTCCTTACTGATGTCCAGGTACATGATATCCACTGCTTTTCCCTCATCCACCAGGCCAGTCACTTCTTCACAGGAGTTTATCACTTTAGTCAAGGATTACTTACCCTTGGTGAAACCATGCTGACTACTGCTGCTGATTTTTCTGTCCTTAATATGCCTGGAAATGCTTTCCAAAATTAGCTGCTCCATTCTCTGCCAAGGGACTGAGGTGAGGCTGACTGGCCAGTAATTCCTTTGTTTCTCCTTGTCTCCGATTTTTAAGATGTGGGTGACATCTTCTTTCCTCCAGTCTTCAGAAACTTCTCCTGGTCACCACAATTTGTTATAGATTATTGCCTTGTAATGAACTCTGGCAGTCCCCTCCATGTTCATGTGCGCATCCTGTCAGGGCCCACAGATTTTTCCATATACAGATTGCTTAAGTATTCCCTCAACAGATCCTTTTCCACCAAAGGTACAACTTTCTTCCACCAACCTTTCTCCCTGGTCTGTGGGACCTGGGATTCCTGAAGGCCAGTCTTGCTAGTCATGACTAAAGCAAAGAAAGCATTCAGTACTTCAGCCTTGTCCTATATCCTGCATTATCAGGTCCCCCATCTCATTGAGTAATAGGCCCACATTTTCTCTAGTCTTCCTTTTGTCACCTTCTTGTTGCCTTTCACATCCCTGGCCAGTTTTTATTCCATTTCACTTTCCTAACCTCATCATAAATAACCTTAGAGAATGGTGGAAACACTGGCTTTTTGGCATTCTGGTATGATTCTCAGTAGCATCATGGCCTGGCAACAGACTTTGTGAAAGCAGTTCTAAATATGAATGTCCCGTTCTCATGCAAGAAATGCGAGCTTTTAATAGAAAAGGTCATGTCCATCCATATTTCACAGCATTATTTGAAAACTTCCTACATGGAAATGAATTTTCTAACATTTCAAAGAATTTCAGACTATAGGTACCTCTCTCACTGTTAGCAACACATCGTGTTTAATTTTGGAAAAATAGTGTCTCCAATAACCTTTACATGGTGAAGTAGAGGTCATGAACTGTCATACAAGCCAACTCAGCAAGTAGGGCTTTTTCCCCTGGTTTCTTCTCAAGAGAGAGCAAAATCAAGCTACAAGGATATGCTGTGAGCATTGCGCCATTCACACCATTTTGGTCATGACTAGCACACAGAGGGTGAGGAGGCCTGGTCAAATCGTATTTACTGACTCATGCATGAATTACATTGTGGTTTGTTTTGGCATTGATGGTATTTGCAAAACCAGTCTGATAGTTTCTTATTTATTGCTGGCGAAACACACCCTTTACAGATTATTAGCAGGTAAAGGAAAACTGAGACAAATACTTAAGGTAAGTTTGGTTTTGGAGAGCCAAGTCATTTGCCAATTAAAAATTCTACAACTTTGTCTGCTGGAGGCTGTACATCAGCCTGCTGACTGAAGTATTCATAGGTACATGTGTTTGACATAGGAGATATGTTCTGACATATTTGGAAAATTGTTCAGTTCAGTAAATAGTTCAGGTTCAGCTCAGCTGAAAAAGAGTTGAATCAAGCAAGATTTCCAAAACATTCTCTGTATGCTTCTGACCAGCTCTAATACTGCTTTGCTTTCCCAGAACAATTTTTTTCTTTGCGCTTCTCTAAAATAGTGATTTTATTGATTACGGGATTTGTTCAGCCAGCCCTGTACATGTTATTAGAATGAGCAAGCAGGCTGGAATCTCTGGGACCTTGGAACCAATAAAAAGAAAGGTTTAGTTGATAAAGGGAAAGAAATTGAGTTTGAGATTCTTGGAGAGCATGTATCAGTGACATATCTCTAGTAACATTTAGCTTTTCTCAGTCCATTTTCTTACGCTTTAAGTCCTGAAGTTACTTGAAGGAATTAGAGCAGGAAGGGAAAGAGGTGGAGTGTGTCTATCTGTGATTATATTGACCTTAAAGTGTACACCTCCCTGATTTGATCCTCTTTTCAAGATTTTTACTTGATGGAAGCACTTCTGCAGTAAAGCCAGCTGCGCTCAGGACAGAAAAATTACTGTGGGGGTAAATTAGAACCCAAGGAGAAGATACTGTAGGTTGCCCTTAAGAATGTAACAGCTGGGAATGCTGAGGTCCTGATTGCAATACTATGGCATAAGCTAAAATAAAGGAAGTGTCCAACCAGTTAAGAAGCAATTAAGAAGCAATGTTTAAATTGTCTGTGGTTAGAAGCACAAGGGGACACTTCTCTCTTTTTAAATAGCTCCTAAATGTTTGGTGCAGTCTTTCTGCTAACTAAAGCAGATAGAAGCATGTACTTCTATCCTGCAGAGTAAGGCGTGAGTTGTCCATCTAGTTTAGCACCACTGGGTTCTCAGGGGGTCATGGCCACCCTTTCACTTCATGGTCAGAAATGAAGGGAAAGGACTCACAACTGTGTTTGTCACAGAGGGTGAGGGTCAGGGAAGACTGGGATCTTGCACTGTGTCTTTGATGAAGTAAAAGAAGAGAGAAAACATAAGCTGGTGTCAGTGCAAGGGCAAGCAGAAGGGTCAAGAGGACTGCTAAATGCAGCAACACATCCTGGCTGAACATTTCAGCACGGGAAAAGGCAGCCTTCAAACCCTCCCTTAGTGTCGCAAAGGCAGAAAATTACTGCAAACAGCCAGAGTGTAATTTATCCAAGAAACACAACCTGTCCCCCTTTTTGGGATATGACATATTCTCAGTGTCAGGCACTGCAAACTACAAGAATCCTTCCTGGATCTCTGCAGGTATTACACAAATGTACGAAATCCCATATTATTCAACGTGGCAGTACAGGCACACACACACACAAAATTTAAAAATGTGCTTAAAAAGGCAAACTTAATCTAGAAAAACTCACCAGATTTAAAAACAAAATTCATGTGGCTACACAAAATCACTTAGTGGAAAGGTTTCATTATGTTCACATAAGATTTGTCTACAAAAAACTTCCTAAGGTTATGTAACTCAAGAAAAAGACAAGAGTTGAATTCCTTTCTTGCCAAGTGTTGACCTTTTTTTATTTTTTTTTAATAGTTTCAATTTTCCTTGAGTTTTCAAGTGGTATTGAGAGCACAGTTAAACTGCTGGAGTGTAGCCATTTTTGTTTGCTGGTGATCACATACACCTGGGTAAGCAAGAGGGCAGAAAGCCCTGTTCCAGAAGGCATCCCGCTTGGACACAGCTCCTGCTGCAAATTGCACCATGAAGGAGTTTCTCTCTCCATTAGCTATAAGGGAAGCTGAGAAAGACAGGCTGACAGGTCTGAGAAAGACAGGTGAGTGGTTTCTGATACTGTGGGTTTGGTGAAGAGTGCAAATGATAAGAGAATGTGGGAGAAGAATAGTGTTTTCTTCTGGAGCAAGAGTAAATGGGAGAGTTTCTTTTGGAGTTTTTTTCCCACACTCCCACCAGCTGAGAAGCAAAACAGAACATCTTGCTAACAGCAGTGATCCAACAAAGTATAATCTTGACTTTAACTAAAGGACTGTCTACTTTAAAGGAGTGCCTGAATAATTAAGAACATATTTCAGGGTTTGGTGAGTCATGGCCTGTGTTAATAATGAACTATGGAACCATCAGAGTGGTATATTTGGAGGTGAGGTCTTAGTAGAATTTAGTTCTTCCTGACTTTATTTCCTTTACAGCACTGCTTGATGCACCTGTTTAATACTGTGAGGTGTATTACATCTGTGAGGTGCATAAGTACCTACAATGGGATGTCTTTATCAGGCTCTCCAGATTCAATAGTTTTCCCACTCAGCATGCAAGTCTCTTCTGCTTTTCACCAAACATATCTGAAGTTACAACTCTTTAGATTTCACTCTTAAGTAATAAGGACAGGGGCTTTATTACGGTACTCGGAAGTGCTATTTGTTCTGTGGAATTAATTCTTCAACTTTGTTTGGGGGCTGGATTTTTTTTCTAACCCAAAAAGAATTATTTACATAAAACCTGAAACACAGCTGAGTAGGACTCTTCTTTCAAATTACAGTGATTTTATGTAAATCAGAGAATTTATGTAAATCTTTGGAATTAAATTTTAAAAGTCCTTCTCTGGAGAATCCATGTTGTTCTCATAGAACACACAATTATATTAAAAAAAATTTAAAACCTCACCAAATCACTTCTAAAACAATGTAAGTCAATCCACAATAAATGGGACAAGTTTATTCCTTTCTAAAGGCCAAATCCTTGGATTTAACAAATGGCTACAACATCCAGGTTTTTAGAATGTACCAGTTTATTCTAGCCAGCCAACTGTTTTCAAAATCTGAATGTCCTGAGCCACACATTTAATTCTAATGTATTTTGAGTAAGCAGTTAATTACTATGTTTCAAGCCCCAGCTTAGAGAATTGCTGGAAAACCTGCAAAAAGGAGTTGCCAATTGTTGAACTAGGTTAGTCAACATTAAATTAATGTAATGTTTCATGGCACATTAAGTAAAGCATGCATAAAACCAATGGAGCAGATTTTGTTTTATATAGGAGCAAGGGAAATCTGTTCTGGAAATAATGCCATTCAGGAAGTACAAATATCTTCACCATTTATCTGCAGTCAGTGAATCATTTCAAAGGTTATAAGCCTTCTATATGGTTTCCATGTTCTCCTCAGCCTCCTTTCTCTCGTTATTTTTCTTCTTCTCCTTGCAATCCCTAGCTTTTTTATTTCTAGAAGGATCTCCCTGGGGTTCCTTTCACCTTTCATTGATCTATAAATATATCTTCCTAGAGAACTATGCTTACTCCTTCCTTTTCTTGGTGTTAGTACATTGTGTATGTACAAATGGAGGTGAGGTTTTTATTCTGCCAAAGAATAACTACTATTCCCAGACACAACTAATTAATCAATTGGTGACCTAATGGTTATGATTATTGGTATCATATACAATCAAATATAAGCTGATTACTTGCAAGTCCCAATTTCATTCCTTTTATTATTAGCTTGCCAGTCTAATCTAATATTTTGTGGGGGAAAACAATTTATTTCTAATTAGCCACATTTCTGCTGTGACCACCTGGAATGTGTGAACAGAACAATGTTATCCCAGAGGAAGGAAGCCTTGTAAAGTTCTCTATACTTTGCTTTAAGAGTCCAGGTCTTTATTTAATCAGCATCTTTATCACTCTTCCCAGGGGAAAATTATCTGAACTGCCTTTTGAGAACCCTTTTTTTCAAGTATCAAAAGTCATCTCTTCTAAAGTCATAGCTTCACTTGGGGTTTGCAGGATTGTAAAATCATTAGAGACCCTTTCCTCAGTTTAATGCCCCTTATATGTTCTGTGGCTTCTGAGTTCATGAAGTAATTAGTCAGTGAAAAGATGTTATGGTTGATGAGATGTGTTCATTAAAATCTCTGTCTTTAGGTCCTATCATTTTAGGGGAATTTTTTTCTCTGACTTTACTCTGCTTAAAATTGAATGTTTTATAAAATTTGTTAAAATTCCACTTGGTCTTTCTAGAGTGGGCTCCGAGTATGAAAAATTATTTTCATTCATTAAATTTTTTATATGCTTCTTTTCCAGGCAACAAAAAAAAAGCCCTCAAAGAAACACAAAATTCCCTAATCAAAAACAAGTCAGTCCATACAGATAACTGTTTTAACTTGTTTAAAAAATCCCAAACTGTAAATGGGAGTATATCTCTACTAAACAAAAAGAAAAAAAAAGAGAAATAAAATAGTTGAGAGATAGTAAACATATAATGCCATAACAAAAACAATGCATATCAATGATGAGGATTCATGCCAAGAGATCTAGAACTCTGCTCAATGACACAGCTATTCATCTGTATGTGGTGTGTGTTACACACATCCAAACATGAATCCTTGCCACATTTGACTGGAAAGCACAATCAATTAGCCATAATTTGTTAATTCACTGCAAAGCCTTGTTTCAGCAGTATTAGATCCATCTTACAAGAATAAGCAGTGGCACAAGCCAGCCATAGTAAGGTAGTAAGAGAAACAACCTGGATTTAGGTGTTCCTTCATCAGAAAAGTTTTTATATGAAGCTGCTGATACCTTGGAAAAATCTTGGAGAGTGTAAGAAGTGTCATGTTACATATCACTTCTAAATCATATTCCAGACCTTATGGGTGGATATCACCAGATCACATGAACAGGAATAATCATGCCACCTTAATCTGCCAATTATCTGATCCCAGATTTTGATGGGACTAGCAGGTTTACATTAAACCTCGTTTTAATTACAGTTTCAACTGATTGTATGTGGAGAAAGATGAATGAGAAAGATGGAGAATTGGCTGGCTCGCCATGCCTGATCTCAGCTGTAGGCATTGTATATTCGAAAAAGGGAATTCCACTGGTGCCAGCTGGTATATGAATTCAGAATAATAATGATTTTTTAGGTTTGTTTTCAAGGGAAAGATCAATTTCTGTTGTTTCTACTTAAAACCAGACAATCCTAGTAAAGCCTAGAGAGGCTTGTGGAATTCTCTGATCTCTGTTATTGCTGGGCTCTGCATTTGGTAACCAACAAACCCCTCCCTCCTGATCTTGCCAGTAACTTGCAGGTCACCTTGACATACAGGTCCCTCAGTTGCCTCCATTCTCGTAGCTGCCCAGCAATAATGCACCCAGCCTTTATTCACAGTGAGAGTCCCACAGAGATGCAGACAAAGCATAAAGGTTCCTGTAACAATCAGGGGCATACAGAAGGACATATTTTTAATGAAGGACTGAGACCTAGTAGTGTCTCAACATCTATAAGGGTTTGGAGTTCGGTTTTTGTTTTGGGGTTTTTTTTTCTTAATTGTGTGGGGAAGTTTGTAGTTTCCTCTCCTTTATGTCACTGCAGTAAACATGAACTGCATCATACGGGTTTATCTGGAGAATCTCCCATTTCCAGAATGAACCAATTACAGATAAGCTGAATATATTGCAGTGATCTGTTCCTGTTGGTATAGTATTTTGGCTAATGTTAGAGAGTAATAAAGGCTGAATTAAAAAGGAGCAAATTAAAAATTAATAAAGCAGCTGTGTATTGCTAAAGTAGAGGGGACAATTTTGGAATTTCAATGAATGCTTGCATCCAGTTGTGATTTGGGACCTGATTTCATTTTGTAACTTTAAATCTAGTGATGCTAGTGACCCTCCAGCCACAGTTCTTTAAATGATGGTGACATTCTGTGAAGTTATAGACTTTTAGAAACAAAACCCTGCACTTGGTCAAGGCAATTTTTTTTACTAATATGGCATGCTGTGATGCTTCATGGTTAATTTGCCTCTAAGAGCCAGGGGCCGGGGGAGCATTTCTGTGCATTGCAGACAGAGCTGAAAAAGAAAGAAAACAACTTTGCAAAATGGAAAATGTGTGATTGGGAATATTAATCTTCAAGGAGTTTATGTGCAATATGGGGTAGTTAAAAGAACAATACTCACAATCTTCTAATGTAAGGGCTTTTTATGATTATACAGAACTGCCACCTGAATCACCAAGCCTGGAAAATCATAGCTGTTTATTGTATCTAAGTGCTGTGAAAGTGCTGAATCTATAGCCTTGGTGAGGAATGGTATGTACAAGTTAAAGCTAAGTTGATTACAATAGACATGAAAGAGTAATTTTCAAAGCTGGTGTAATTATGAACATTAGAAAACTGGAATAAGCAGCCCAAAATATTCAAATGAGAATGTGTTACTTTACAGATTGTCCTGAGATGACCCAACACACAAGTGGAGCCATTATGTTTTATCCTCTCACATGTGACATTTAGATAAAAAATTATGACCTTGATTTTCTTCTCTTTTGTGTTTCCTCTTGCATTTGTAGATGAGAGTTGGAAGGTGTTCTTGTGTGAGAGCTCAGTGCTGAACATTAAGTAATTCTATCTAAAAATATTGCAGAAGAAGTAAAAGTCTTTCAGACAAACTATTAATAATCTATTTTGGTTAAAATGAAAGAAGTAATCTCACATCTGTCACATAAAAATTCCTTTACTGGAGTAAGAGATACCATGATTCAGAGAGGCAAAATAACTCCATTATTATTAGACAGCTATTTATATTTAAAAGTAAATAAGATATAAATAGCAGTGACAGTACATAACATGCTTGTGTCTGCAAAGAAGGCAATTATGTTGCAACAAGTGAATACATTGTTATGGGAAGAAATATAATGAGAGTAAGAAAAGAGTATATCTGTAAAAAAAACAGGCATTTCCAAAGTTCAATCATAAGACTTACTTTACTTCAGTATATTTCCAACAAAACATTATTAAGCAATGAAAATCTTCATGATTTTAAACCAAAACAAATGGTAAAACATACTCAAAATTAAATGGAAAACTACATAAAAGTTACACTAGCAACATCCTGTAATTAGACCCATTCCAGCTGCAGGACTTTTTTTTTGGTTTTTTTTTTCCTACATAATGCAGGAAAAGCAGTTACTTTCCATAGTTTTGCAGAAGCCAGAAGCTGGGGGGGAAAATTAATGTAATGTGTAATGAATGTAATGAACCAAAATTTTAAAGCTTTTCAGGGTGAGGCTTCTGAGCAGCCTGATCTAGCTGAGTATGACCCTGATCATTGCAGGGGACTTGGACTAGAAGTCCTATAAAGGTTCCTTCCAACCCAGACTATTCCATGATTGAACACTATGTTACACTGAAGTTCATGGGAATCCTGTTTTTTTCCTGTTAATCAGTCTCTGAGTATTTTTCAAATAGTTGCAAGTTTTCAGGTTTACTTCAGAGAGCTATTGCTAAGTTTAATATTCTTTTATTGCAAAAAACAACACTTATCTCCTGCCGGACTCTCCAGAGCAATCTGTTGGCATTTTGCATTATTCTTCTTCATGCAAAACCTTGTTCATTTATTTTATTTAAGAGTGCAGCCTAACTTCAATGCACATCATGGTGGAGAAAGTTAACTCTTCCAAAAATTATTATTTCTCTTAAATATGCTTTTTCTATGTTCTTCCATCTGCTTCCCATATTTATGTCCTATATACATCTAAGCCTTTTTGCCTACTGCCAGCAATGTCTAAACCCTGGTTATACAAATCAGTGACTTCAAGTTACAGCAACTGAAGTCAGCACTGCTCAAATCATTATGTGTTCACATCATTAGCACACCCTTTTTTTGCAGGTGACTCATTAAAATTTCAGGTAGCAAAACAATTCTTTTACCCAGTTCATATAGCTTGATCAAAATTTTCATACCTTTTGCTCTGTTCTCATGATCAACTCTACCTTCTTTTGAATAAAACAAATTTACTTATGTGGAGCTAAATGTTAAACCAAGTTTTTCTCTGTGTATTCTGTTGCATGGTAAACATCAAAAAATTCCATAGAAATAAGTATGATACAATCTACATCTAATTTTATAAGCATGTCCTTGGTCATAACTGGTAGTTACCTGAGTTTGGAGTAATTTTACTGCATTGATGCATAATTGCCTGCTCTGGTGGCTTTTATTCCTTGGCTGTCAGACGGAAGTCTGAGAGCAGCACACCTCGGATCTGCTCCCGTATCACCGTGTTCCTAAACAGTATCCAGCATTACTGAGCAATTCTACCCTGTACACCTTAGGCAAACAGAAAGAATTGATTGTAGGTAACAATATTGCTTCCTTGACTCCTGTAAAAAAATCTAAAACCAAAACCAAACCACTTTCTTTTTTTCTTTT
>VZTZ01047251.1:238378-264491 GCA_013400955.1 Drymodes brunneopygia | reverse complement strand
TTTTTTTTTTTTTTTAAGATTCAGAATTATTATACTTGGATTTGGTTTATTTCAATTAACATTTTTGGTGAAAGGCAAATCATTTTTGTTGAGAGGTGTTTTTCCATTTTGCAAAGGTTTTTTTTTTTTCAGCTCTATCTGAAATGCACAGAAATGCTACCCCAGCCCCTGGCTCTTAGGTGTATTAACCATGAAGCACCACAGCATGCCAAATTAGTGAAGAAAAAATTGCTTTGACCAAGTGCAGGGTTCTGTTTCCAAAAGTCTATAACTCAAGCAAATTGAAACTGGTTTTCACTCAATTTCAGCTTCTAACTTCTCTCCATTACAGTTGTACAGACATTCAATATAACAAAATAACACCATTGTGCTTTTTTGCTTCTTTTTTTTTAAAGGAGATATCTGTCCATTTTCCCATGCTCACACTCCGAAGCAAATTTCTGATCAAACGTTAAAAATTCCTTTTTAGATAGAAACCAAGCAAGTAATACTCCAGCCAAAAGTTGATTTTTTTCCTGAGTTTGAGAATAATTGAATGAAAAGGAAAATCAGTCTGGTCCCTCAATCAAAGATTTAGTTGGCAGTACGGTCAAATAACAGGCTAGTGTGATAAAGTGAGATTACTTGAGGTGTGTGCTCACTAGAAAACGAGGTAGAATTAAATGAAAGCTTTTGTCAAAGTATAATCATAACCCAGTGTTAAAAGTTGCTAAATCTCTTGTCAGGGAGTATTCCCCATCCTGCAGACATCTGCACAAAACATTCCAAAAGTTGCAGTAACTGCCTATTCAACAATAGTATCTGCAAACACTGTGAAATTCCTAAAAGCACAACAATTCTCCTTTAGTTCTTGTGAAAAGTTTAAGAAGGCAAAATTAATTTGATAAGTACTGAGAAGTATTTTATTTTCAAATATTTATTTGTGTCTGACATTCTCTTTTGGGGGTTAAAGAGGAGGTGGAAGTTGAGAGATGAAAGCTGAAGAACGTACTGACTATAGTGGTGCTAATTAGGAACTTTCCTGTTGGTCTTTCCTTTGGCAAATTCATAAATCACCTGAAAAAAAGTCTACATCAAAGTTTAACAATTTTAAAAAGAATTCAAATTAAAAGAATTCTACATGAACTTCCATCCAGAGAGCACAAATTTACTTCTCAACATGGAGGTTGTACATACGTACACGCACACCCTTAGCAGACCCATGCTTATTCTGAAGTGTTATGAACTTTATGGCAAAGTGAAGTTGGTGTTCAACTTCATTAAATGTTAAAAACAAAAAAAACCCCAAGGTAAATATCCCAGACTTAACCCCGCTCCCCACCCCCAATCTTAGTAGATAAGGCTTTCCTGCTTTCAGATGATGGTAAAGGATTTTGAACATTTCTACTCCCACTCAAACTACACTACCAGGTAGCAGAGACTGTATCATGTTGAAATGGTGACTAATGGAATATTTCTGCTCCAGATTCAGACTAGGTTAGGGTTGGTATATTGTGAGCTTGCTAAATTTAGCTTTTTGTGGCATCAGAACCTGTGACTGGCTTCACCAGCCTTACTTTGAGTACTTTCCCACTGACTGTGCAGATTCATGTGCAGAAGAGTTTGAATCAGTTAAGGCTGAGTAACTATGACATCCATGCAGAGAAAACTCTTGAAAGCAAGAAAATGTCAGATTATGGAACTCCTCTTAAAGGCACCTCAGTGCCCACACAACACATTTCCACTGACATGAGTAGACTTCACACCTCCCCACAGAACTTCCTTCTGCCTCCCAAATATAAGGGATCCCATCCAGCTCATTAATTTCACACTATAGAACCTCCACACTGTAAGCCTGGCTCAACACTGAGTATTTCATAAAGTTAGTAAGGTCAAAATGATGCGAATGTGTGAGATTTTGAAATAAAGAGATGGGGGTGTTCAAGTTTTATTTATGCTTCAAATTTGTAGTTCAGAGCTGTCCAACTGACAACAATTTAAAAAATATTTTTTAAAAATAGAATAACATTCAGGATCTATTTCTAATTCTATATTTCAAACTACCAGCTTGGAGTAAATTTTCTGCATTCATGTAATAGGTGATATAGCAGAACAGTTGGTCTAAAGTTTAAATGAGGATAGTAGTAACTGAGGATTTATTAGGTTAAGAATATGAATTGAAACATGATGGATAAACACATGAGCAATTTTTAAATGGAATAAAGATACTACTTGGTTTCTGCTGAGTTACTTTTGAAATTATCTGCTTCCTAATGAGAAAAAACATTTAGCATAATTTGATAAGGCAGCCAATTCCTATGTCTTTCATACACTATTCTCTAGTATTACTACTTCTTATCGGTGCTACCTGATATCTGAATATGAAGCAATACTTTATAAAAGCACCTGGTCACATATATTCTGCCTAGAGTAGGTAGCTCATATTAATTTTGAACGAAAAAGAGAAATAAAGTAAGCAGTGTTGGAATTTTAATCACAGTCCCCTGAATATTTCTGTTGTTTGGTAGGCAAACTGGTTCCTTAGACTCATATTAGCAAAGCTATTTAGGATCTTCTGCATACACAGAGGCACCAGAGATGACTACAGATTTACAAAATCAATCAGACAGACACTTTTGCAAACCCCCTCACTTCAATAGCTTTGAGATTCTGGTTACTCCTTTTTTTTCTGAATTATGGCAACATCTTTGGTTGATAAAGGTAGAAGGGTCAAAGCTGAAGTCCTAGTTAGGACTGTCTTTTAAAAGAATTTTTTTAAAGGTTTTTAAATTTTTAATTGCTTGCTTGCTTTACCACTAACAGTTTGGGGATATTTTCCTTATTGCTTCTTTAATTTCAACATCAGCTGCCACTTCTTAGAGCTCAGGTATTCTGGGCCAATGCCCACCTAGCCAAATGTATCTGGTAAGGCAGAACAGTCGTAAAAGCATCATCCAGAAGGTGTCTATAGCAGCTCTGTGTGACTTCAGTAATCCTTAGTAGTAGGGAAGTGTTGAACTCCTGATAAAATGTGAAGTTTTCTTTTTCCTTCAGTGATGGGAGCCAGGCAAATGCTACTAAAAATTAAGTTTTCTTACCAGACTCAATGTGATCTTTATAAGTCTATGGGTGCAATAGCTAAGAAAATTAATGTTGATGTCTGGTATTAAATCTTCTTCCAAGGAAGTCCTATGCAACATCCATGCTGCTATTGACATAGTTTTTTAAGGTTTGACAAATATGGTGAGTCAAGCCTGTTTGTTCACCACAGGTACAACTGGCACAATTGTAAGGAGTGCCTGTTTAAACAAGTGTACCACACCTTCCATATCATTGGGAAAGCCCAGCTCCACCGGGGTTAATCCTTCTAATGTTCTAATGACAATGCTCTTTGTTCCAAAGTGCTTAGACTTTCTGTTTTGCTCAGAACAATGTATTGGTGTCATAGTAGCTGGAATATACACTGGACTATACCATCATCTTATAGGCACCCATTAACATCAATTCAAACTTCTCTTTGTGTCATGTTTCATTGTCAGTTGTCTCATCTCTGAAATTCCCACCTAGATAAAAACTACTCCTGTAGCTGCTGAGAATTCTTTAAAAATAAGTGGACCAAAAATGGACAGACAATCATTATTACCACAAAATTAGTTTGTAGAAAGCTACAGCCGATTTTTGATATTACTAATACAGCATTAGAGTGCTTAAATCTTAATATTCTACTGGTGGTGTTACTGATAGTTCTTGCATACTGTCTGTGATCTTTATTGTCTCAAATGCTAAAGGAGATGAAAAGGAGTTATTATTTGGAGACTGCCAGAGAGATACAAAGATATCAGGGAAGTTGTACCTTTTAGCATTTGTGTACCTGGTGTATTGCGCTTACCCTGTTTGCACACAGATATGAGCATCCACAAAAATGCTTTGTTCCCTTATATGCAATCTAGCAGTGGCTTTCTTTTCCCCTTCTGGAATCCATCGTTTTATCATGATTCTTTTAGTGTCTAGTGTTTCTCTGAAATTCAGTCACCTGGTATTACCAAATAATATGTGCGACTCTTCTTATTTAAACAAAGTTATATCTGGCCCTTGCGTTTGAAAAAAGAAATACAGTCAAACCAACCAATCCCTTCTCTTAGAATGTCAAAAGCATAATTCAAGGTTCAAAACATGGATTGTGAATACAAGGAATCAAATTTATCCTCATTCATTTACAAGGATGTATGGAAAGCTGATGCATTAGAACTCTGTTTATCAAAATACTAAAACACATGATTAGCATAAGCACAAGTAACACATATTCTTAGTGCTTCAGTTTAGGTCCATGATTTTTTTATTTGATCAATCAACATTAGTGTGTTCATTTTGTGAATGGACACTTACTCAAAGAAAAAAAAATTAACGAGGCAAATAATTACTAGTTTCCCACTTTGCTACTCACTTGAAAGAGAACTAGTTCAGGGGGTTAGTATCTGTTTTTGAAAAAAGCTGGAGTAACTGGCACACTGAACAGCTGTTTCTGACAACAGGGAAGCCACTTAGCAATTTCTGTTTGCAATGTTGTTTACATGTGGGAATAATACTCCAGAGCACAGGATGTGAGCTAAGGAAAGTAAACATACACCCAATTTGTAAACTTTTAATCTGCTTGTTTTACCATAAAAATAGACTTGTAATTAGTTCCCAGGAGTTCTGGTACAATAAGATGAAGTCTAATTTCATACAAGATGAACAGAAGATTGTTGCTTCAGCTGAGACTTAGGCAGGCATGCCAAAACCAATAAAATGAATGAGAGTCTTCCTACATGTTTGAATGGCTTTACATCAGAATAAATAGCATGAAATTGAGAGTGACTGACAACCCTGACACAGATATAGAACTGTATCACCAGACCAGAGGATTTTTTTGTCCTGTCCTCAGTTTCTGAGGTTGCTGTGTTCACATAAGCATACATTTTTTACTGGCTAAACAAGATGATTAAATGTTCTGAGACAGAGAAGCAAATAAAGAAGTCCTAAAACATAGCAAAGTTCTAGATCAAGAAAAGAGTTATTGTATAAAATGTCCTTTGATTTCAGTCTTACTAGATCTAGACTAAAGATCCAATTTTGTAAAAATTTATTCATGACATAATGAATTACAGTCATCTCCACATGACTGCTAATATAAACAAAATACCAAAAAAAAAAAAAAAGCAGGCTTGCAAAATTAGTTCCAAATCACAACACAATGTGGTGAGGCTCTGCACACATAAATTACATTTAAATATTTAAATAAATGTTAACAACTCAAAAATGAGTGAAAACCAGAAACTTCAGTCTCCGTGAGCATATTTAGTATAAGAAAATAAAATGTCTATGTACAAGAGCTTGAAGCTTTTTCTGTCATAGGCATTAAAGACTTACAGTTTTGGGATTTTTTTTCCTTTCATGTTTAATTTAGATGATCAGCACAGATGTTTCAGAGCTAAATTGTCTTTTTTCGTTCGCAGCATAGGCATGGTCTCATTACATCCTTTTCCCTCTCATCAACAGCTTTAGAGATTCAGAAGCAATTTTGAGTAACTTGAAGAAAAGCTTGAAGAGGTTTTTTTTTGTAATTAGCTCCTAGAAGATGCTATATGCCTAAGGCCTCTACAGCAAATTCCCTTGGGAAAATATTCCAGTGTGTCCTTGTATGTATCGATAACATATTCAAAATACATGACGTGTAGATTTCAAAATATACCTGATTCCTGTTTCTGTAATATCTGATACATAATCTTTGATGACCTTTTCTACTCCCAAAAAAATCATACAAATTTTCTCTGTACACGAGTTGCTTTCAGTTTCTCTGTGCAAAGAAATTAAATTATTATCAGTTCTGTAATGTGTCCTTCTCTTCCTACTGCTTCCCTTTCAATGAATTATTTTGGTGTATATTACTATTCCCTAGTCTGGCTTTCGATTTACTGGCATGGAGGTAAACTCTCGAGCTAACAAGTCCTGGTAGCTACTTTACCTCCTCTGGTAATGGACCCCTCCAATAGAAGGGACATAGAGCAACAAGGATCTCCCAAGCATGACCAGAACTTTCTTTATAGCAAGGTCTCTAACCCTGTCCTGTCTTTGTAGTTGGTGGTGTTTAATTTCAGAATGGATGGGTTCTTTCTTTCTTTCTTGCTGTTTGGTTGGTGAGAAGAGAATGTCTTGTACTGGTTTAATCAAGAAAGATTATTATGTAACATCTGTCAGATTGATTTCCACCATATGGGCCCTGGGCCATCTCCTGTAAGAGAACTTACAGAGACATCTCAAAATGTCTGTGAAAATGGAACATATTTTTAGAATTGTAGAATACCTCCTACACTGCCAAATGAACCTGTCAAAAGCGCATCTTGATTTCTTCAGCTCCTACAACTCATGCTCGTTTGCAGTAATGATAATTACTGACCAAAAGTGGGTGGTAGAGGTTTTTTGTATCTGCTTTTGCAGATGTGAAATTAACAGTATGGAAGGATTTTTAGAGTTTTTTGTTGTTTTTTTTTTGGGGGGGGGAGGTTTTCTAGGAGTTCTGAAGTGATCTCGTTTAATTTTATACATGAAGAGTACGGATAAAACAGACCAAGTAATGAGAACCAAAGAGGAAAACAAAAAGTAACAAAATAAAAGAAAACATTTACACCATCCAGTGTTATTGTCAGGATCCAGCCACAAAGATTTCACATACTTAACCATATTCCTGGTCCAAAACTAAATTTTCAGTAGCAGTAAAAAGTAAAATTTTGAAATACTAATACTCAGTTTGGAGGTGGCAAAATGCCATCTTGGCATGGAGCTACTAAAGCTGGTTTGAGAAGAGTGAGGGAAATAGGCAGTAGGAGTGTAATTCATCTGACAGGGTTAAAGAGGGCAGAGGGGACTGGAAGAAGAGGATTTGAGAAATATGGGCGAGCATCTAATGGCTCAGTGTGTGGATTTTGGACTCTGTATGTTTTATTTACCTGGCTAGTGGTCTTCAAAGGGTAGCGCACTCCTAGCCTACTTATTGTGGTGAGCATAGAATCTCCTGTTGCTGAACAGGCAGGTCTTCTATCTTGTTCCTAAGAAGAAAGTAATCAAGCTGCTAGGATAGGGAAGGTAATGAAGAAGCCTAAGCATTATTAAGAACAAACATAAATGAGGTTATAAAGAAAAGGAAAGTAAGGGTCCAGAAATTATTCTGAAAGTGTGCATTTTCATGAGACCAACAGTAATGTGAGTCTTCCATTAAGCAAGATGTCATTTTAAGATCATTTTGGCTGGATGTATGCACTCACACCGTTTCATTGAGAGCATCAGTGTGAGCTGGAAAAGCATCATTCACATCTTGTAAAGGAATCACTCTATCAGTGGTCCACAAAAATGAGTCTTGTACTATTCCTGCAGTCATCTGGCCATTGTCAGATATCTATCAACTCTGGAAACCTATGTTCATCTAGGACTAGATTTTTAAAGGCAGTAAGGGCAGGACTGTAGATGCTTACCAGCACCATGCCTTTACTGGTGCAAAGAGCCCCTGCTCAGTCATTAGTTACCCTCCCAGATACCTGGAGTGGAGCTGCAGCACACAAGGAGAGGAGTGCGTGAGTATCTGAGCACTGGCAAACGAGCTGGTATGACAATATGGTGTAGCACATGTGCCAGCACGCTGGTTTAGCCCCAGGAAGCAACCTGCCCGTGAGAGGAAGCCAATGTGCATGAACTAATAAGCTTTACATCTCAGCAAGCCCAATGAGTTGGGGATAATACTGTGCTGATACGACTACACTGTGAACCATGCTCCTTTTTGCACTATGGATATATAATTTTTCTCCATCCACTGGCATTTGCTTCCACCTAACATCCCAGTTCTTCAGAGTCTGAGTTCAGGGCACAGCCCTGAAGGTGCTAAAGGATTTTAAAGCAGTAGAGAGAGCATCTCATAGTATTTTTCAGGGCGTACTGGATACCTGTGGTAAGTCACATACCCTTGTATTTTGGCACAAAATCTTACTCTGAGGCCTTAAACTAGGCACAAACATGACAGCTCTCCAGTGTTATGTAGCTCTGAGTAGGAATATGGAAAATGCCATTAATGAGCAGGTGTACCAATACTTGCTCCAAAAATGCATGTCTTGATAGATGTACGCTGAAAGGGCAGGGTCAGGGAGGGAAGACTAATCTTGGTAAGTGCAGCTGGGAGTTATTTAGGATTATGATGTTTACTGCCTCTTTGCTTACTGTTCCTCTCCATGTAGCTGCCCAAGTAATCCAGTCTGTTTAAGGCAAAGTCAGCTTCAGGGACTAGAAATACTTGCATTGTGTTTCATCAGTTCTTACCCAAGGACCACAAAGTAAGAGTTGAGCAACTTTTTGAATTGTGTCAGACCATGTTTATTTGAGAGCTATGCCGTCAAGCACTGGCACTTAGGGCTGAAATGCAGAGAGGGAGAAACATTCTCAATTCAAGCAGCACTCTCACTTGAGAGACTGCAATAAAAAGCTGAAGGGTGGTCCCTGCAACTTCCAGAAAAGGCCTTTCCCCACCTGTGGGAATGCTTGCTGCCATCTTCTAGAGCAAACATTGAGCAGATTAAGTGCTTGCCATCAGGGAGCAAATTCAGGTAAGAATGTATGCAGCTGCAGCTACTAGAACACTGGGTAGGAGCAGCAACAAAAGACCATTGACTCAGTGGAAAGAATGGAGAGTTAGTTTAGGATGCTACTGCATCAAAGCTGTAAGTGCCTGAGAGCAAAGGTTCACTTAGCCTATGCTAAATACATGTTTGGCTGCAAACAACACTGGCATGACCTCTAAATTACTGAGTAAGCTGATAATATTTTAAGATGCTTTTGGAAGTGGTCCTGGTGCAGCTGCCAGAGGGTAGAAGGGCATTATGGCTCCCATCAAAACACAGCTGAGAGGCATGTTTAGGACAGCACATCTCTGGGAGATGCCACGTGTAAGGCAAGAGGAATACAACTGCTGGTCACAGGCTACCAAGGGCTCAGACACACCCCCCAAACTTACCCCAGCACAACAATTTACCCTGCTATAACTGCTCCCACACTTGATCTTCATGCATGTACTGCTTGGTTAAAATTCTCTTCAACTTTTTTCTTTGGAGCTAAGGGACTTCACCTTTGTTTGTAATTGCTCTGTCTTGGATGTATAACCTACCCTCTGTAAGAAAATGCAATTTATGTGTTCTGCATGTGTCCTAGCTTTCAGAAAATTTACATAATGTAGATTTTTAGATTTGAGATCAATATGGAAGTGCAGATCGATTAATATGTAATACATGTAATGCAACCTCCTGACTTGGCAAATTAGGCAAGTAATCCATCCTGTGCACAACACAGAGCATGCTGCTTGCTAAAATCTATCAAAAATCAGGCACCTTAGTGGACAGGTGTTGTGCCACCCAAACAAGAAGTCCTCCATAAAATCACCTAAAAATCTCATCCCTGCTTCCTGTCCCTCAAAGAGCATGTGTGGTAGTGCAGGCAGTCATTTCTAAGGTGTGTTTTTTAAAAGCACTTAAGATACCCAGAGCTGACATAACTGGTTGCATGTAGGCAAGAGCATAACATGGCCATAGATGGTCTTGGCCATTACTTGGTGCAACAGAAGATAACAGATGCTGCTGATGGGAAATGTGCTGTTGGAATGGAGCATTTCAGAGGGCCTAATGTCAATTTTGCATTGATCTTCAGAGAAAGAGAAGAGATTGGTAGGAGATCTGCACTGCTCAGATAAGAAGCATTGCCACAATGCTAACATGTGGCATGTGCTTAGGGTAACACATGCTGCTCCTCAGCAGAGATTTGTAGCTTGGATACAATGTCATGCTAACATGGCCATGTGATTGCCAGGGAACTTGGAGTACAGGCAAAAGTCATTTGAGTACATCTATACCTACCACATAGCCACACAGGCAAGAGTGCATCTCAAGTTATTTTATAAACTTTTGTTGCAGATATATGAAATTTCGGTGCATTAGCATTGTTTCATTAACCACAAGGACCATATCTGCTTTGAACATATCAGGAAGAAAGTATTGCTGCTACACCAACTCTGAAAACCTGATAGCAGCTCTTGAAGCCTTTTATTGCCTTTGAGGTAGCATTCCAAAAGGCAGGTTATTGACTGATAGGCAATTACAAGGTTTTGATTTATTTTCACAAGGAAGAAGATTTGAATACAAATATAAATATTGCCAAAGCAGATTGCAGAAATGGCAGACTGCTTATATAACTCTGGATATGTGTCATAGGCAAGCATTTATAGAAATTCAGCAAATTTCCTTCATTAAGCACAGATTAATTCTCGTTGATCTCTAGCTTCAGCTGCTTCAGATCCAACTGAAAATGAGTCTGCAAAAATGCCCATTTTCTCATGTCAGTTTGAAAGCTTCTGAACCATTGATCAAACAAATT
This sequence comes from Drymodes brunneopygia, assembly GCA_013400955.1. NCBI lineage: Eukaryota > Metazoa > Chordata > Aves > Passeriformes > Petroicidae > Drymodes > Drymodes brunneopygia. The sequence continues at coordinate 254,069 of VZTZ01047251.1, read as the reverse complement.
TGGAAGATCTTAAAACACGCAGCAAAGGGAAAACAATCACGTGTATTTCTTGAGCATAAATTGGCAGGAGGGAAAGGTCATTCTATTGACAGGTTGCAAACAAAGGGCACTTCTTTTTCTGGCAGCTGCAAACAAAAGTCATTGTTCCCTCAGAAGTGTAATATTGGTGAGCTTGAAATGCATTACAACAGTGGGAAAAAGTCAAGAAATGGCTCAGCCTGTTCAGGACACAGAAGATGTACCCTGTGCCTGATGTGCCTGATGTCATCACTTTTCCTGCTTCAACATGTCCCACGAGAAGAGTGAGGCACCTGCTAAGTAAAATTAAGAGAGGAAAAACACCAAACTGAGCAGCCAAATACCTTTAATCTGCTGGCTACCCATGCGTAACTTCCTTGGTAACCAACCGCTTAGGACAAGAATAGGAGGCTACTAACAAAACGTGGGTATTCTGAAATAATGGTATTTGCAAACAAGTCAAGGCTTTGAGAAGTGGAGCTCACAACACATATTACAGCTATTGTTTTAGACCAAGGCCCTGATGAATGCCAACACTCCATCCATTGGTATTTAGACTATTTTCCTTACAAGACATGTGTGCAAAAAAAATATTATGATCTCTTAAAATTTTCTCAAGACAAACAAGGTATTAGTTTTATAGTGATAATGGGTTAGGTGCCTAAAATGTGTCTATCAAAGGCATACAATACTGAATGATGTCTTTGGGAATTTTATTAGGCTTGGCAGTGGCCTGTGGTAAGATTATGCCTGTATTTACTGAGATCATCTTGGCTTTTATGTTGCATAAGTTTAAAAAAATATTTGCTATGCAGTAGCATTAAAAATAATTATTGTGAAAGATAGGCGTTTGCTATTTTAGAGGTAAATATAAACATGTTCGCATTCTTTCTCCTGAGTGGAACAGACACTGAAAGTTCTTGTTTCTCAACAGCCTAATATTAATGCTTACTTGCTAGGTTCAGATTTTGATAACTCTTCCCTATTCTATTATTTATCATGTAGCACCACTTCAGCTGTGTTCTCTGCTTTTAGACAGCTACATCACATCCAATTTTGTACAATATACATTTTATTTTTTAGTTTGTCACAGCTCCAATAAGACAATGGGAAAATGAACCAGATTTTACATTGTCCATTATCAAAACACTTATTCCATTTTCCTTATGTACTGTGTGATTAAAAGTGTAATTAGAGGCAAACCAACTATTTCTGTTATGGTTAGAGTGCCAAGGGGGTGGTCCATTATCATGATATGTGAGTCAGTAAAACACCAGTCTTGGTTTTCACAGCTCCAAAGTAATATGGCTTTGCTGCCATATTAGGAAAGTCTTTTTTATCTATAAATTTGGCAAATTTTAGTAAAAAAAAAAAAAGCACAGATGGTCAATAGACACGGAATTCTAATTTTCAGAACAGAATCAACAAAGTTGAACACAAGCCTTGCAAATGCAATATTTTAAAAAAAGTAATTTATTACATGAATATCAAGAGGCACCAGTTTTGTGAAGTTCACATTATCTTTTTAAAAGTTCATTTTCCTAATATTTTATGTAAGGAAAGGAAGTTTCCTTGGGCAAAAAAGTTTCTTTTTTATATTATTCTTAACTGCAGATAAGTGAAGTTCAATTTCCAGTGCAGAGACTGCAAAAACTGCCACATGGTCTCTTTGTATATTTAGGAAAGTAAAACAGATTTGGGAGGCTATTCACCCCTCAAAGTTCACTCATTTCCTTACCAGCTGCAAGATGAAACTGAGCAAACTCTAAAGACTAATGAGAAAGTTGGCTGTAAAATTGGTACTACCCATAAGACTTCAGAGATTCTTCCACTGGGCAGGATATTAAGGACTCAGCCCAAGTTAAAGTTAATACATCATTTGTCACACAGAGAGTTTCTATTAAAAATTTCAGACCTACATCATTATGCACCATCTCACCATCATTAAGTATGTTCTTCATGGCTGACTAAAGTTAGCAAAGACACACTAATAATCAGAGAGATATAAATGCTGAGAGTTGTTAATGCCTCCTTTCATAGTGACCATGCTCAAGCCTGCAGTAGTTACATCTTCCTCCCAGGTCTCTTTGGATACCAACAGGTTCACAAAGCATTATCCTGCCTGGTACCTGCTCCGTTCAGAGAGGAATCTCAAATTATGTCAGGAGGCTACCTATAGACACATATCGAGACTTCATTTTCTTTTATCTTAATCAGACTGTGTAGAATAACAGAATATTAGGCCTGATGGTAGGTCTTCTCACAGCAAGCATCAGAAGTAATTGTCCTGATTTTTTGGGTCTTCACGCCATTGGCTGTAATGTACGTCTAGTCTATACAGGTGTATTTCAGGGATTTCACTTTGATAGGGGATTCCAGATGGCTGGAGAATTGATTTGTTCTTTGAACTCTCCCCAGGAGAACTGACTGTACTCTCTTTTGACCCCTCTCATTTGATGTGTTACACAAAAAACTCAAGGGGATTCCTACTTTCATAGCGAGTTTAAGCTCTTCAGTGCTTTTTCTTTAAACAAAAATTCTCACTTTTTCATTCCTTTACCAGATCTGAGAGCAAGGGACAGTTCAGTCCAAAAGAGAAGTTTATGGTAGAAAGGCATTTGGGGGAGTAAATATTTTTTTTTGGCCCTGCCCTTTGACAGCACATTAGCTTTTACCTCAACACTGAGTTTTACTTGCAGGGTAAGGGAGGAGTTGCTTTTAAGATGTTCATTTTGAGTGTGACTGAACCCTGGGCAACCCAGAAAAACTCCAGGGCAATTGATCAGTGACAGCTGCGGACTTCAGTCAACACATCTACCAAAACACAAGTTTTCTGTCTCTTTAATTAGGGGTTTTAGAGTTTGTGCCACTCTAGTATCTCAAAAATCTTCTGCTTTATATCTATGTTGAATTCAGTTCTATCCAGTGGCAGGAATTTCTTACGTGAGTTATCCTACCATTGGGAAGTACTGCCCTTCAAGGCCCTCCAGGGCATGCTGCCCTGATTTTTCAGATTAGCATTTGATTCACTCTTTTCCTTCTTATTTGGATTCCTAATCCCTGCAATAAAAACATTCACCCAAAACAAGCGTATATATAAAGCACATTATATATATATATAGATATATGTGTGTATAAAATACAAAGTATTTGCTTGCTTTGACACAAAGAATTTAAGGTAAATTTCTTTAAAATGTTTTGGTGTGAAAGAAGCATTGTGATAATATGAAAACTTGTAAGTAAAATAACCACTACAGTGCTCACTCTCAAATCTCAACACAGTGAAAAAACTTATATATGCTGTTAAAATTAAGGGTCTGAATGGTCATGTCAAGCCTGTAATACAGTAGACGATATTTAAAGAACTGTATAGCTTTTAGAGTTAAAAGTGCACATCCTTCATGACTCCCTTCAATCCTGAAACACTGCAAATATTTCACAGAAGCAGACATTTCTTTGTACACACAGAAAATTTCCTACAGATATCCTGGCATAAATGCTGCTTGAATTTCAAGTGTCTTCCAGGATTCTTGTCCAAATATCCGTAAGTTTTTAAAGGTCAGATATGGCATTTGCGCAATATATATAATTTTAACACGGTTTCTCAAGCACACATAAACAATACAGGGAATTTTCCTAATTTATATTACTTACAAAGTGGCAAATTTTCCCATTAATATTGTTTAGAGGATGGGAAATGCTTGTACCAAAATATGAAGGGAAATTTCATAAATCAGAGAATTGCTAACAATAAAGAAATCTAGATACTTACAGATATTGTAAGCAAAAAGAAACTCAGCCAAAAGTAAAAAAGCAATGAGAAAATAAATAAAAGTTGCCTTACTTGGGAGCAGAACAGCAGTTTACCAATGGAATTAAATCAGTGGTCCACATAATCTTGCGTCTGGCAGCAGACAATATTGGGGACAGGAAGTTAGAAAAAACCTCCAAAATGAAGAAATGCAACTGATCCCTCAGTAGAAGCAATTCCTTCCCTACTCCAGCAAAATTCTGATTAATTTGGTCATGAGGGTCTATAAGCAATGTTTTTCAAAGTTGTCGGCTAATTATCAGCAGATGTGCTTATTAATCACCCAAATATCTTCAAAAATCTTTCACAGTTCTTGGCTGATCAATTTTTTTCCCCTTAAATTACACCACTTCATTTGATGCAGTGTAAGAGATATAGCCTGTCATCAAATTTTAATTTGTTAGCTCTTAATTCAATATTTTCAATTTTTTTTATTTTTCCATTTTTATACCAAGCACAAAGTAGACACATGCCCTTCTCATAACTCCTCATAACCTTCTCTTTTTCACTATTATTTGTATATCACTAATGCCTCCTTGATTCATCTCTTTCCTCATGATGTGGACTTACTCTCCAATATCTTACAAAGTCAGACTCTCCTTACCTATTTTCATTTCACAATACTCTTTAGAATTATAAAGTTCACTCACCATCCAATACGCATTAATATTTTTTAGAAATTTAGAAATACATTCCTTTGGTCTGATATTACCAAGCATTACTTCTCCCTGAGCTTTCTACAGGCATGATGCTGGCAATTTAAAACATGAAAATAAATATTCATATTTTTACTTGAAATTTTCCCACTGTATATATTAATTTACAAGCATTTAATTTTCTGGTCATACAGCTATTTTTAGTTTTTTGAGGTCTTCTGGCTAGTTCTGTAGCCTAGATGCCATAATCTATCTTTTCAAGATCATTAATAAATATATACAAATACATGTATTAATCATAATGTTGAAATATTTTGTTAGCATTATTATTGATTTGAAGTTACTACTAATATCTGAGGGGTTTTTTTGCTTTCATTTTTTGCCTTTTACACAGGTCTACTCAACTACTTTATTTTACATAATAGCTGATCAGATGGACATCATTAGAGACTAAATAAAACAAACCAAGTTTTCCTTTATCTTTGAAAATGTACATTTCACTAAACTACCCCAGAGAGTAAAGCTTTCTCAGAAGGGGGGGTTATTCACTTGATTTGTAGAAGGGTTTTTCTCTGTTAAAGATAAATTCTTCACCTTGAGGCTGTTCTCAGCATAAGGTCAAGAAATATTCTTACAGTAACCTCAGATATGTAAAGTAGTTCTTATGTGTACAAAGATATTTCAGAAAGAAAGAGTGCTCTTCTTTTCTTCCAAAACAATCTCTTGTGATGTTTAAGTTTTCCATGTATAAGGTATATAAATTCAGATTCATTATTTTAATTTGTATTAGGACTTTTTTCTTTTTTTGCTACTCTGTTTTGGGAAGGAAAAGAAATTCATACACTATGAGAAAAGTGATAATTATATGTATTACAATACAGAATTCCCCCCATTTTCCCTCCTTTTTAAGCTTAGGTCACATGAAAGGAATAGGACTTCTAAACTAGAGCAATAAAAGGAACAGTTGAGGGATGTAAGTGTTGAATAAAAGAAGTCTAACTGAAAATTCCATTAAAACATAGGGCAGTAGAGGATTACACAGTCCTTGGCATAGTTCTCACTCATGGAATACTGTGCAGCTGAGGTCAGCTGAAGTATTCACAATTCAAACAGGAAGGAGCTGAAAGAAGAGACCTCCCCCAAAGGATCTTCAGTTTTGGGATGTTAATCTGTTAATCTACTGGAGCTGGAAGTCACTGACCTCCAGATCTATTTTTAACTCACTTGCATACTTTATATTATCCAAGAGAAATATTCATCTTGTTCTGACTGGAGAGAGTGGGGTATCTCAATCCTCTTTAAAGTTGTATGTTTATTACACAAACACTACACATTGCTCATATTACTTTAGAAACTAAATATCAGGTAGTGGTAGATTACAATAATTTTCAAAATTTAAGAAAAGAAAGCAGAATCTTGCTTTCATCTATTTATGCTCTTCTTTTAATTTGTTTAATTGTGATATTTTTCAGCATGGAAATACATGAGCATAATTTGTTCCTATAAAATTTTAGAATGTTTTACTTCTACTGGACATAAATTTCACTGCTTGAAATGGGTTTTGGGTAGCAAGAGTTCTGTGGGGAAAATCAGTTTAAACAGCACTTCTGTTTACATATTTATTTTATTTATGTTCACAGAAGAAAAATTTCTCCCTGCTGTCACCTTAATGAAAGCTTTTTCTTTATTGTTTAAACAAAGTTCTATTTCTTCACTAAATTAAATTTACAGTTTTCATTGAATATGTATTGTCACAAATATTATCATTTTCTGCTTGAAGTGTAAGGCATATTTCTTTGATCATTCCTTCTCTTGTGCAAAAATACAGCAGTGCCTCTGTGCAACTGCTCTCCACCTCAAGGAAAATGACCAAAGGGAAGAATTATATTGCTCACAGAATTCTCTGCAGAGACTGAGAGAAAACTAGGTGCATATGACGTATGAGAGTTACAGTGCTGAATGCAGAACTGGATAGCAGTTACAAGAACCTACGGAGATCATAATAGGGAGATAAACTTCTTATTTCACTTAATTGTTTACTTAGCTCAAAGATACCATGCTTTCAAAAGGTGTGAAGAACAAAGCATTGTTCTTCAGCATAATGTGAACAGTTTCATATACAGGGGGGTTTAAGGCAATGTTTATTAATGCTTATATGTTCTTTTCAGCAGAGCTGAAGTTACTTTATGATAAAACCCCCTGCTTTTTTTTCTGGGAAGACACCTTTTCAATACATCTGTCAACACCTGAAAGCTCCAAAGTCACAGGCATTAAGAATCCATTAGGTATATACTTCACTGAATTTATACTTAAACAGGAATAATTCTTTGAAAATACTATTCAGTGGCCTAAGTTCTTGATTCTAAAAAACTGTGTTTACTGTGGGATCAGCAAGACACACCAAAGTATTTCAAAGCACTTATTGAAAGATAGAGCAGCCTCATGAATCTTCTGTGCATGTGGTGGCTTCTGGTATGTGGTAGCTCTAGGGTATTCCTGAAATTCAGTGTGTCCAGGAGTGTCTCCAAACCTGAATGGCATATCCAGGAGGAAGGCAGAAGACATGAATATATCAGCTGATATATGGAGAATATATCAGCAATTTATAAATATACAGGAAGAAAATAACTCACTGACATTTGATGTAATGGTTATTAATGGGATACACCTTTAGCTTCGAAAAAATTTGTTTTTGCTGGACTTCTAGACAAAAATACTCATGACATAGAAAAGTATTTCCATGGGACATAACTTAAGACTGCTCTTCAAATATGAATTGTTGCTCTAGATGTAGGCATACATATGCCAGAGCCCTGAGGGTACTCTCAGCCCTGACTGTCCCTGCCAGCCCCCACGGCTTCCAAGACACAGGACCCCATGTCAGCACCTGAAGTCATCAGCCCCTGCCCCAGAAATGCTGCAGCAAGGCCATTCCAGCTCACCATGGCCCTGCCCACTCACAGGCCCGTGTCCCAGCCCAGCCTTGGCACATCCCCACAGAGGCTCCTGGTGCCCAGGCCTGGGCCTGCCCTGGGGCCCTATGGCTGCCTGCTCCTGTCTCACACCCTGGCTTCCAGGCTGCTCCAATGGACTCCCACAAGCAGCTACGGATGACCCACAGAGCCACCTGCCCTCATACAGTGCCCTGACTGAGTATTAAGCCATCTTTACAAAGAAACCCTCATGGCCCAGAGTTAGTGCAGTTCAGTATTTATTATCACAGGAAAAGACTGACTGGCTTGGGCTGGGAGGGAATTTGAAGATCATGTAGCTCCAACCCCTCTGTCAGGGATGAACACCTTTCACTAGACCAGGTTGCTCAAAGTCCTGGCCAACTTGGCCTTGGATACTTATGGGGATGGGGAATGGAGAGGGTATTCGGCTGGAGTGTTTCTCAAAAGCTTACCTGCTATTTTTGCCTTAAAACCTTCAGAATGTTAGTAAGGGTCACTCAGGCTCCACGAGGAGCTGTGCGCTGAGGAGAAGGACTGAGGGAGTGGGGCTGGCCATGGAGAGAGAAAATGGATCTCCACTCCCTAGCTGGGAGGCAGAGCTGTGGGTAACCTCAGGCTGTGCCAGCGGCCACTGTGATTCCTCCAGACACACCTCAACTTTATTCCAGGGAAGCTACTTGCTCTCTGTGTAAGGGGAGAGACGCAAATCTAACGCAAATTAAACGGCTCCTACTGCAGTTCATAATTTAGGTGCAGCTGCACGCAGCTGTACAAACTGTACCACAGACTTGCACAACTAAACCGGCACAGCTCACCTCATGTGTGTATCTCAATTTCCAGTTGCTAAAATTAAGGCAATCTCTTTTCTCCATTAATCTGTCTTGCCTAAGGAGAGGGGGCCTCTGTGCCAGGTTTTTTTCCCATGTTACTCAGGAAACATCTTTTCAAATTGAGCATCTACATGGAGATGGACTATAAAATACAAGTATAATGAATAAATGTTGGCTATTCCTAGTTGACGCTAGAACTAGTCTTAACTGGAGTGCTACAGCAGAAGGGATGCTGACTCACTGGGTGATTGAAGGAGCAGATATTAATGACTTCTTGCACACCTTGCCTGAAGTAAAGCTGAAAATGGTGGTAATATATCAAGTTGCTGAACCCAATCTCAGCAATAGGTCTGAATTTTGATCACAAAAATGCCATGCACTACAGCGCTTGCCAAGCTGATCTAGTTAAAACTTACAACTTCCTCTAGACTTTAGTTCAATCACCTACTACATGTCAAAGTTCAATTGCCTCAATTAGGACTTCAGAAAGTCTTAGACTATGTCACCAGTTGGACCTAAAGCCAACTGAAGAAGCTCACTGACTAGTAATGTCTTGGGACAGACCCTAAAAAAATTTAAAGAATGGGAGAAATGAGAATTGCCAGGATCATTGACTTTAATAAATCAGAATCCATCCTGCATACTCTAGGCTCCTCTACCCATTTGCCCTGTTACCCATTTACTTTCTCTGAAACAATTATTTACTTTGCTAATTTCAGATTATTGTGTTGTTCTTTAATTGGAGCACAACAGCATTTTCTTTGAAATGTCTCAGCTGTCCTTGCATTTCACCTCCTGTCTCACTGGTTGGGAGGGAGAGGGGAAGATGCAGAAAGAGGTACTGTTTGCCATGTTTAAAATGAAGTTAAGAGCATGCTAGAATGCATGGTAGAATGCTCATACTTTTATGGTAAATATTTTAATTGTCTTGATATCTGAAATTTTCTCACTGGACAGAGCTAATAATAAAATTTAAATAGATATCTGGTGTTATTATACTGAAGAATGGTTTATGTTCACAGAAAAATGGTAACATGGATGAAAATAACTGTATTAAAAAACCAAAGCCTAAATTAAATGAAACATCAATACTTTTTGGATCTTCTATCTTCAACATCTTTAAAGGGATTGTCCACTTGCTTGCGTGCTTAGCCTTGCTGTTTATGTAATTTACTGCTTTCAATTTAAAGCAAGAAGGAAAAATACCAGTGAAATAGTAGCCATTTTTAACAAAGGCCTAATGTTTCTGTAGTCTAAATAAGTACCTGTCTAAATTGTTAAACTACTGTACAACAGATCTTCCAACTAACACACTGTAATTAGAATGACAGTAAAAAAAGAGTAAGGTTTTTTTTTTCTTGTGGTGGGCAATCACTTGAAATGATTTGCTGATGAAAGATCCTGTCTGAAATCCTATACTTCACACAAAATACTGCATATAAACAGATCACTATATTTGAAAGACATTGCACTACTTTAATTCTGTTTTCAGAATGGATCAATTAGTTTTGTCCATCATATTTTAGCTTTAATTCATTTAGTACAAAATGAACCTTCCTCACTTGGCAGACACTCATACTTCATCTTAATTTGGCTATTTTATAAAGCTTTTGTTGATTTCACTTCTAATACTTTGCTGTCTTTTAATGGTGACAGATTGTATTTCATATTTACTTCACACAGGACATAAAGTAGCACTGCAATAAGAAGCATTTATATTATATTGACCGAAAACAATAAAATGTGTAGGATAAATCCATATGAAACAATATTCATTATTCAGTAAAATGTTGGCCCATATTTTTCCAGATGGATAATAGCCTTAAGTTATTAAAAACCTGTTCTGACTAGCATTGTATGTCTGAGGTTTTAATACTGGCTTAGGCCTGCTATGAATGAATGTAAAATTGAGAAAATAGAAATGCAGCACATGGGATGTGAAATTGTAATTATATTTTGTAATAATGCAAAAAACCAGAGGTTACAGAACCGGTCTTGGGAGATATGCAAAAATTAGACACGACCGTGAGCAACATGCTCTGACTTTGAAGGTGGATCCAATTAATGATTGAGTAGACCAGTGGACCAGATGAGCACCAAAGATCCCTTCTCACTTCAGCTATTCTGTGCTAATATGATTCTGCATTTATCCATCTCAAATGTCCATCAGCATAGAAGGAATTACAGAAGCAATACAGTAAAAAGCAGGTAATGATGCAAGTCACGTTTTGGTAACGAGTGTGTCCTTCTGCCAGTGGAGTAAACTGTGTCTTCTTGTGATGTGGCCTAATCTTACACATACTGCTAAGAAGGTGCCCAGATAGAATTGAAGGAAACATCAGGTTAATTACGTGTTGAAGTGATTGCATAAATCATGATAAAATTAGAAATTCCTCAGTATCATTATTTGCAATTTTGCATAGATCATGTTACAATTAGAAATTCTTCAGTACCATTATTTGTAATTTTGCTTCGGCATCTAAAGAACTGCAACACATTAAGAAAACTTGAATGTTGAATATATGTATTACCTTCTCCTCCTATAAGTCTTTACCATCCACCAACAGTACCTGGGTAATGATTTTCCTAAAAACACAGAGATTGAAACTCCTTCAGTTTGAGATAAATATTATGGAATCAACTCATACACAAAAACGTATCCATAAAAACTATAATTAGTAAGGAATGGAATAAATTGACAAAGGATCAGATCCAAAGTATAACACGTGAATTTTATGAGCCTAAGTACAACACTGCACTTCAAACTACTCATTCTGTGTCTGCTGTAGACCCAGTGGTGCTTGTTCATGGCAAGAAAATGAGAAATGTAATTCAGACCCCTCAGTTCCCCACCCCATGAGTAGACACAACCTAGAGAAAAATGTCCTGGAAGAGAATCTATCCTCTATTTTACGTATCGGGGGTTTTTTTCTACAAAGAAAGTGGGTGACAGGATGCGAAGGTCTCTGCAGCTTACAGAGTATCTGCTTGGAAGGGCAGCATCCTGAACTGTGAACCCTGCTCCTAGGACTGTTTATGCACTGTACCCTAGCAAATCATAAAATCATGAACAAAAAAGAAGAAATACTCCTTCTTAAATATTTCCTTTATTTCAGGAGCTTATGTTTAATGAAAAAAAGATAAATGTTCAAGTACAACATTTTCTGAATGGCAATACCTTAACTCATCAAAAGATAATAAGTAATACACATACTTTCATTAGATGCAGTAAATTTTAGTGCACAGTTTAATAGCTGACATTGCCTTTGTCTGGTCCAGGATGACAGTGATGGGACAAAGGTGCAAGGAAGCATTTGAGATTCTGAGAAGAATGCTGCACAACCTCTTCCTCAAGTCTCACATTTCCATCATGCAGTGCCGCTGTCACTCCTCCCTTCGCCTTGTGCGCTCTCCCTTGCTGGTGCACTGCAGCTGTTCACCCCTTGTCACACAGTACTGGTAGTGGCCAGCAGGCAGACACCCACAGTGCTCAACTGGCAACAATTCCTTGGACTTTCCAAGACAGCCATGCCTTTCTTCTGCTGTGCTATAGCTCGGCACAACAGCTGCATGGGCACTTGTGTATTATTTGCTGTGCTGGTTGTGTGGCTCAGTGCTGCAGAGCCTTGCCAATTCCTACTTCAACAACCAATGTAGGCACCTGTCATTGTATTTGCTGACCCGAGCTGACGTGCAGGAATGTTGGTGCAGACTCTGCAGCAGCAGGATATGTCCTCTCTCTGTCATGTATGTCCATACAGCCTGACGGCATCCATGTATGAGTGCTAATCATGCTGTTCCACAGGTCTTTTATTATGGATGCCCCATGACCTGTGTGCCTGCCAAAGACCACACAGGCTTCCAGATGCAGAAACTCATCATAGCTGTAGGCATGGTCAATCGGGATGTTTCTGAAATGGGTGAATTTGCAAACAGTAGACAGTTCACCTCCAGCAGTGGTTGTGGCGAGCATAGCATAGCTTTTTTTTCTGGAGCTGATCAGCTAATTGACACATGCTCAAGTTTCTGTCCTGTTTTTGGCTCATTCAAACCAAGCTGCAGAAATATCAAAAAACTCACCTGCAGCTGAAGTCCTCCTTAGGATTCGTCACCTGTGGAGATTATTGTGGGAAAAAAAATCACAGATGTTTGTTTGGCAACAGCTCTAAGTCTAGAAAGCTTGAGCAGTTTCCCAGCAGGCAGGAAAGATTCCAAAACTTACTTGGAGCTGTGGTTACACTGCCCTGTCCAATACATTTGAGTAGAACCTGAATAAGATTAGTCCAGAAATGTTTCCAACCTTCTTTCTATTTCTGGCGAGGAAATGTTTGGCTAGGGCTCAGTCAGTCCTGACTGCAGTGACTAAGCACCACTAAGAAGTTGTCAGGAAAGCTAAGCATGCTTCTTGGACTTCTAAGTCTGGACTGACTGACTTTCAAAAGCTTTAGTGCTGTTAGAGGCCAAGCAGGGATCCTGAGGTCACTTCTGATGGTCCAATTCTCATATACAGTGAGTATTGCAATAATTACCATGGGGTGCAAATCCCCTGCAGCCTTCTCAGGATACAAGCAGTAACACTTTTGGGGGCTCATGTACAAACTAACGACAAACACCATGTGTGGACCTTTCACTTCATCAGCAACCCACTGTGTTGGATTACTCCAACAAATCTTAGAATACATTATAATTGGCTTTTACTCATTCCGGGTCCTATGGGACTACAATCATTCCTTTCTTCTTCAAGGTAACACTGGTGATACATCACCCCCCAAAAACAAACAATCCCCCCCAAAAGCCAACCAAGAAGGCTCATAAGCACAGTGATAATGGCACCCTGCAGTCACCTGTGGAGTTATTGCGATTATCTTGAGGCAAAAGACCCAACAAGTCTGACCTACACTAACTAATGGTCTGTGGGATCGCACTGATATGTAGGACAGCCTTCATGTCCCACTGTCTCAGGAATCTGTTAGGAACAGTGGCTATTTATGTGGTATCTGCAGAGTATCAATCAACAAATGAGCAAGTGATCGTCTCTCTCATTTTCTAGCAGCCTTAGATAACAAGATCAGTAAGAAATGAGAGGCAAAGAAAACCAAAGCCATGTGGATTCATTTGATGGCAGGGATTTCCACAGCACTGCTGTGCCCTAAGCAAATTGTGAACATTTAACACTGGATCTGTCCCAGCTGCACTCTGTCATAGTTGAGTATAACAATATTGTAAACTAGTTGGGTCTGGCAGCTTATTGCCCAGTGTGCAAGATACTGGACTCTGGACTGGGGTATAAAACTGGGAAGTGATTTCTGACACCGGAGGTTGGAAGGTCTGAGTGGACAACATGAAAGAGGTTAAGTTAAATGGGCTTATTTGTAAAACAGGATGTGGTTATTGTGTAAGAGCTGGAGGGCCCAAAGAAGCCCTCAAATACAGCAGCTAAATCCTGAGAGATAAAGTGGATATTCACTGAACTATAATATTAAAAGGCCTATTACTGTTCCCACTGATGTCCCAGTGAACCCAATGAATTTTTTCACTAATTTGCTGGAACAAATGAAAAAAATGAAAAACATTTTCATAGGAAGAGCTGAAGTCCCAGAGAGCTCTGATTCCTTGAATGGCATCAACCTGAAAGCTTGCGGGGAAGGAACTAGTGTTGGCCCAACCTAGTGTATACTGTATTATTGACCTCAATGTTTGCATGAACTGATACAATGTTGGAATAATGAGTGAGGTCCTCCCCTGAGGTGCTACTGTAAACAGAAAATCAAATCCAATCTTTCCTCTTAAAATGTACAGTCCAAATAAAGACTGCATTCATCGGCCAAGTACATAGAAAGTAAGAAAAAGAGACTGTAGTATTCTCTTTTTGAGAGTTTTTAATGTCCTTTTATTCGTCACCCAGTTTTGAGGGGGTTGTTGCTGTGATTAATATTCCTATAAATAATCAGGTTAGTTGTGCTATCAAAGTTGTATCTAGGAGTGTTTGCAGAGCCTGGCCTAAAACATACTGAACAGGAGGACTCGAAGGGACTGTAACTCACATCCTTAAAGTTATACATGTACCTGTCCTTACCTGCAACAGTTCTTATTTAACATTCAAACATGGCCAAGTTCTACAAGTTTTCTTCCCGGTTTAGTGTGTTATAATAAGTGTGTGTGAACAGATGGGAAAATAGACATTACTTCTGTAACTTATACATAGCTAGTTAAAATATGCTACAGATAATTAAAGACATGCTGAAACTGCACATACTTATCTCTTAAAATTAAGTTGATTTTTACATCAGATATTTACTGAACCTTATTAAAGTCTACTACTTTCTTCTTCCTAGGACTTTTGTCATCTCTGGAAGCATTTTTTCTCATTTTACCAAGACGATTTCAGGAAATGTCCAACAGTCCTGGCAACACAAAGGAACAGCTCTGTGAGTTCACTTTGCAAGAATACGTGAACTGTCTTGGTTTCTTTCAAATGCTTGTACATCATATACCTGCTGGCAATACAGCTGTAAATTAACAAGAGCTTAGAGGTCTAAGGAGAGTTTGTGGGATTTTTGCTTCTGAGGTTACAATGATGGCTGCATCACAGCTATTCCGCTGCATTCTGATTACGCTCATCCCTCAGTGCTCTACAACACTGGACACTGCTAACACAGCATACCTGCCCATCAGGCTGGAAACACCACCTGAAAGGACCATTTTCCAGTGTGCAGAGCCTTCTATTGCTAAGGCATTCACGTTGAGGCTAGGAAATGTGAGCCAACGCCTTGATTCACATCTCTACAAGTTTTCCCTCCAAAAGGGATGATTGATCAGTTAATTTTAGCTGAAAAGAAGTTCAGTAAAGAGTCACAAATAATTATGACATTCATGAATAAAGCAACATGACTGAGACAAGTAATATCTACTCCCCGACCCTGACTAGATAATACCAAACCACAAGTAAAAGAAAAATAAAAGCAAATACAGAATACTGTACAACAGGGGCTATCAGAACGAAAGGTATGACTCTGTGCCACCTGTTTAAATTGGTTTTGCTGCCATAAAAACGAATGGAAGCACCTTCGTAACCCCGGCGCTCGCCTTGCGATGCCAGGGCGGGCCGGGCGGTGCTGGGCACCGCGGCAGCAGCTCGCTGTCCAGCCGCACAACGAGCACTGCCGGGCAGGGCCCGCAGCACCAGCACGGCGCTCGGGGTGAGTGGTACGGGGAGATCGCACTCCTCCTCTGCCTCGCTCCGCGCTGCCCCGGCTCCGGTGGCCGCCGCCGCCCAGGACAGCCCCGCCGCGGGGAAGCCGCCGGCTGTTCTGCCCACGGTCCGCACCGGCCCCGCCGCCCGGGACGGGGCGCAGCCGCGGGAATCTCCCGCGGGAACCTACGCGCGGAGACCGACTCCACCGCAGCCGCCGAGCGCCTCCA
>VZTZ01047251.1:224697-237920 GCA_013400955.1 Drymodes brunneopygia | reverse complement strand
CGGGGCAGCGGGAGCGCCGCCGCCGAGGACCATGAGGAAATTTAACATCAGGAAGGTGCTGGACGGTCTGACGGCGGTCTCTGCCGTCGCCTCGGCGTCGTCCGCCGCGCAGCAGCAGCAGGCGGGGAACCGGGAGACCGAAATTCAGGAGACGCTCCAGTCCGAGCACTTCCAGCTCTGCAAGGTGAATGAATGCTGCAGCCCCGAGCCGGCGGGCGGCCGGGCAAGGGGGCGCGCCGCCGCGATGGGCGCTGCGGCCTTTGCTCCTTCGTACTGACCTCGCCGACCCTTCCGCCGCTCCCTTTTAATTGTTAGGATTGATTATTTCGGGGGGCGAAGACGGGAGGAAAGCGGTGGGTGTAGCGGTACAGGTCTTGCTGGATTTCTTTAGTCATCTTTCTTGGAGAGTTTCGGCGTTTATCGTCGTCTAGGCTCTTTCGTGCGAGTAATACTGGTAGTGTTCATGAAGGCTTCGTAGAAGGAGTTGGATGGATGGGGGAAGCAATGATACTTAGCTGTAGTGCAGATCTGATTATCGCAGCGTTTGAGTAGAAGCTTCTGCTAATGGGCCCGAAGGATAGGGAATCTGTCCCTCTGCATTATTTGGAAATCATGTATCCTGTTCCTGAGAAAGGCTTTCGATGTTTGTGGTGGTTTCACTGCAGTGTGTTGCCAAGTTGCTGATGCTGCTACTGCAAATCCTATCTAGAGACAAAGTTCCTGTTTGTTTGTTTGTTTGTGTTTGATATGAGAACTGCAGTTTGTGTCTGCACGCTTCAGAAAATGATGCAGTGAATTAACCAGCTGTATCAAGAGGAATAAAAACTGATTGGAATATCAATACTCGTTTTTATCTTTGCAGTGCACCCATGACCTAGCTTGACATGGATGAGCTTGTTTGTGGACTCTTCTTTATTTTTCTGATATTGCAGGCATTTATGCTGCTTTCAGGAGTTGGTCATGAAGGATGTGGAGAAGAGCAGAGCTGGTGCCAGTTAGACTTTATTCAGTTGAGAAATCCAGAGAGTTGTGGGGTATACCTGCAACTTCAGTGAAGTACAAGGAGTATATCAAAAGTTTTCTGTGCTTCTATGAGGTCCTGAAATACCTCTGCTTTAAACTAAAGGCTTAGGAATAGAAAAGCTGGCATTTGTATGGCTTAGGGTGCATGCATTTATAGTGGAAGTAAGAGTAGGTGATACTTATATTATGTTCTCACTTCTGATTAATTGCAGCCTGAGAAGTTTAATGGAATCATTGCTTGGTCAATTACCAAATTAGTCTTGGCTAACCAAAGAAACTAAATGTGCCAATAGCTCTGTATTAAGAAAGAATCCCATGGTTGAGGGGGTTTACTTTTGGTCAGTGAGGTATTTTTTGGTTTTGTCAAACAGGGGTTGCCTTTTTTCTGTGAGGGAAGTAGAGGGTGAGAGATTGGTTCTGTCAAGCTCAAGTTGCTATTTTTTTACCTTACTGAGCTGAGAGAGGTTGCATTGTCATGTTGGGTCTGTTGGATTGAAATTGAAGCGATTCTGAGAAAAGCAAGTCTAGTAGTTTGTAGTAGTTCTGATGACAAGTCTGACTTAGTTGCCAAACTTGCTTGGAACATCTTGGATTTTAATAGTTTAGTGTCTTTGTTAGAGCTGAAAATAAGATTACCCAGGGAATGAGGTAGATGAGACAATGAAATGCTGAGTTGATTAAGTCTTAATACAAAAGAGATGTAAGATTCAAATTAAGTTTCAGTAAGTCTGACTGTCACTTGGTGATCAAAGATGAATGGGTAATTATGACTAAAAAAATCTTTTGTAACTGGTTCGTGTAAGGCAAGTGATTTTCTCTGTCTGTGATTAAATTGCTTTGTAGTTCATTTTTGAATTGTGATTAACATTGAATCCTGTTCTCTAACACACAGTCTTGATTCTGTTTATTTTTGGTATCCTGCTTGACCCATTGTTACTGCGCTGCTCTGACTTGTCAGACTGTCCGCCATGGTTTCCCCTATCAACCTTCAGCCTTGGCATTCGATCCGGTTCAGAAAATACTGGCCATTGGGACTCAGACTGGAGCACTAAGGCTGTATCCTTTTGTATTCTGAACTGGATTTAGTGCACCTCACACACGTGATGTCTTGATTCAGCTTCTGGAACCATTCAGAAATCTGGTGGGAACCAGGTATGCAGGAGCGGAGAAAAACAGCAAGCTTTCTTTGCTGCTGGTGGGTGGCTTGGCTGTTTTGGTTGTTCTCTGTGTCAGTTCAAGTTGTGTCAATGATGTGAGGCATGGCTGCTCAGTGCCCATTATCTGAAGTTAATAGATAAATTTTGTAGAGGGTTACTAGTGCGCTGACAATTTACAACAGCTGACTGCAAATCTAAAGAGAGGTGTGGGCTGAGCTCTGTTTAGTTGTTGTGCTCTGTCCTCTGGGATTGAAACGTTCTGTGCTGCTTGGTGAGATGATGTTTGTTTTGTGGGGGTTTTTGGGTGAGTTTTTTTGGGGGGGTAGACTTATTTTTTGTTGGGCTTGTTCTTAAGAAACTTGGTAATGCTGTAGTGACCTGCTACTAATTCTGTGTTGCCAAATGATGGTTTCAAGTGGGGACAGTAAAAGGTACAGGAATTTTAGGAATTTGTTTTCCTAAAAGCTTCCATGTGACTGAGAGAAGCGGAATGAATTTGTGAAATAAAGCACTAGTAACCCTGCTTCTTTTTGTTCACTAAAAAGTGAACTACCCATATGTTTATAGCCATATGGTACCGCAGCCATATGCTACTATCCAAGCCATGTAACAACATATGTGTTTAAACTTTTATTTTTAAAAGAAGGTGTCCCGTAGAATCTTCAATCTACACTGCTGTTGCCAGAACCTTTACTTGTCAGCATAAGAGAATGAATAGAATTCTTTGTTGTCCTGAAATTGACTGAATTATAAACATTATGGGGAAGGCTTAGGCCATCTTGCTAAAGAAATTTACTTAATCCTCTTTAAACTGTAGGTAAATCTAACAATTTCCTTTGGTGTTTATATTAGTCTTCAAGTAGACCTTTTTTGTTTCTTTCTGGTATCTCACTACCCTGTTTATAAGGTTAATTGCCATAAGAGGGTTGACTTTTAAAAGTTGAAAAGCTAGATTTCTAGATTTTGAACTCTCAAGATTTCTTAACTCAGAGCATGAGGAATAGGGGTGATAATGCAATGTTCTTAATGCCATATTTGAAACTGCACTTAATTTCATAAATTTTCTTTTTGAAGTGGTGACAGAGTTGACTTAAATGAAGAGTGAACTTGTGTGGGTGGTGTTAATTACTCTCATATTGGTAGAATAGATGAGAAAGCAAAAAGAGACATAGAGGTAAGAACTCAGTTTGGAGGAAAAGGAGAGATCAAAATGTACGTGTTTAGTGCTTACTCACCTGTAATTTTGGGCAACATGATGTTGCAGTTTGGGTAATGATGACTCAACAAAACCTCTTTGTGAGCGCTCATCCGTGGCTACACACACCTGTGAATTCTTGGGGTGTGAATTACTTTCTAAATAATTGAGAGGGGTATTGCAAGATTGTTTGGGAAGGAAGTGTTAGTGTGAGAAAATAATAGAAAATGTGTTTTCTAAAGGAGGGGAAGAAGTTTCGTGCAGAGTCTGAAATGTTTGTGCTCCTCTAATTTGGTGAAGACGAATATGCATGCTTCTTAGTACTTTGATACAGCTCTTGATTCTTGGAAGAGCCGGTTTAAAACCCTCAGCTGATAGGGTAGGGTAACCAGACAACACTGCAGGATTTGCATCTTCTGTGATTACATCCTCTTTGTGATGGAGGAATGCAGGCAGAAGGAATAGACTCAGACATACTCCCAATGTAAAAGCCGCCTCTTGCTTTCTGCTGGTTTGAGAAGAGTCGGTAAGAGTGAGGCTTGCAAGAAGTGCTTATTTCATTCTGTTGCTCAAAGACAGAGCCAACCGTCAGGATGCTTTCCCCGCTAAGGTTTTTATGAATAATAAATTATGTGCAAAGGTTCATTAAAGTGGGAGCCACTTACTCTTTAAAGCTGCAAAAGTGTTTTTAATTGAAATGAGGTATGACTAGAAAGGCTGAGTGTCAGTAAAGTGTTATTCATTGAGAAATTGTAAAAGTGCAGTAGAAGTCCATCCTCATTTTCTTCTGTGTTCATGTTGTGAGAGTATAGAAGGAATGATATTTCATTTACCTCATTGCCTACCCGCAAATGGGAGCTGGGTAGTAGTGTTTTCCTTGTGTCTTCAAGTGTAGGTACATCTATTTAAGCTTTCTGTTGCAAGTAAGTAATCTGAGGAACTGGGAAACAAGTTTGGGTTTGTTTTTTTTTTTTTTGGAAAGGGCATTAAAGGTAAAATACTCTTAAATCAAGGAACGAGAACCTGTTTGAGATTTCATTAATGTGTGAGGAAAATAATGGTACAGTCCTGATTTGGCTTTGGGCTGTTTATCAGCTAACTTCTTTACAGAGGTTGTCTGTATTTGGTCAGTCTTCCAAGTGAGTATTTTAAATTCAGAACCAGTATTGATCAGAACAAGTTAATGTGAGCAGGAGTTTGCTAAATCACACTCTTATCTCATTCTTCTTTATGAGGACTCTGTAACCACTACTGGAAGAACAGAGAGACTTATACACAAATACGAAATGTTTGTAGTACTGTTAAAGTGGTGTGTAAAAATAGAACTGAAGCTTTTTCTGAAGAACCGAAATCTGTGGATACAAATGTGCTGCCAGTTCATTGACTTTGTCTTTTTTTATCTTAATGGATAAATATACTAAACATCAACACTCTATTGAATACTCTAAATCCACAAAGTAATTGTAAAAATGGAAGTACCTAAATTGTGGGTGTCATGTTGCACTAATGGGGTTAGAAGCAGAATTAATACTCTGTTAATATTTTTTGCCTCTGGGCTTGATGGATGTAGTTGATAATGTGGCTTGCCAGAGGGGCAACTTTGCCTTCTATGCCCATAAGCAACATTTGGTTCTAGATCCTGAAGTTTTAAGAGGGAGAAAAGTCCATAAAAATACTAGGAAGAGACTGCTTTTAGTGTAAAACTTGAACCTTATGAGTCATGAAGGTTAGTTTGGGATTACTCTCTGGCTTAACTTGAGCAGTATATCCCTTGTATTCTTTTTTAAAATCTTGATTAGTTACTAAGAAACATTTCTATCTCTTATTTAGGTAGGAGATTTAAATGCAAGCTTTTTGGAAGCAGACAGATCCTTAATTAGAGAAGTATTTCCTTGTCCCAAAAAGAACATTTTTAGCAATTAATAACAAGAGCTCTGTTCTGTTCTCAGCTATGAACAGTAGCTTGGTTACTTTACTGTCTATGAAGAAAAGTTACAAAGTGAGTAGCTCAGTAGAGCAGAAACCTTGAGCAGCATGCTGATGTGACCCTCTTCCTGACACTAGGATCTGTTGAAAACAGTTAAGCTGCTGGATTCTGTTTTCTCTGTTGCAAGGGAAATTGAGGGATGAGGTAGACACAAGGGCAGAAGCACTGTGCTGAGCGACATAAAAATCTCAAATGGTTTCTCACAAGTAGTGGCACTCACCTGGACATGCTGGTCCAGTTGCTCCTCTGAGTTTGTGGTGCTGATTGGAGGGTCCTTGTTCTAGCTGTTTGAGGTGTGTGAGTCTTGGCTGGTGGCCTTCCTCTTGTGTAGCAATTCTGCCTCAGACTCCCTCTCTTCTGTGCTGGATTTTTGTGGATGTGATCCCCACAGGGAGCAATTGTGCTCACTATTGGTTTCAAACTGCTATGGTCAGTGTAAGCTGCCGGTGGCCTCGTTCGTTTGTCACTGCAGGTCAGTATCTTTGGTTTTCTCCATACTTGAAGGGATTTAGCTGCTGTTAGCAGGGTGGCTTTCACCTCTTGATCTGCAGTCACAACATGTGAGATATCAAGTAGTTAAAAATTCATCTGTACTTTGCTTCTTTTCTGCGCATACCTGAACCATTACAGCAGGACGTGTAGTCCTTGGTCTTTAGGAAGTTTTGTGCATAATTGGCTGTGCTTTGTTTTCTCAGTAGATATCGAAACCTTCTAATGAGTTCAGTTTATCTACTCAAGGTGTAACTTGCTGTAATCGGGTTAGACTTTACCCCATGACGTCTTGACAGTGCTGAGTGTCATAAGTAACAGCCCTGCTTCTGTGCTCCTCATTGCTTCTGCTCTTCTAATTAGAAGGCCCTCTGGAAGCCTCATGTGATCTAAACAGGGTGCTGTGTAAACTCCAAAGAAGCTAGAGAAAGATGAAACGGACTTTTTCAGGGTTTTTTTTTTCCTTTAGGATGGTGTTTCCTCAGAAGTTTTAAGTCCAGGGCCCTGTACAATTAATAATAATAGTCGGCTGAGCTTTTTTGTTTGCTTTCATGAGGTAGAATAAGATTTGAAGCTAAAGCAGAAATACTGAAGGAATTCTCCTGGTCCCTGCTGTTTAACTGCTCCATCTTAAACAAATTTCTTCATTTTTCTGTACTTTAATTTCTCTATAGCAAAACTAGGACAATATATCAAATTAGATGTTTTGTGATTGTCTCCCAGTGTGAATGCAATATCTGCTGGTGCTTCATGTCTTAAAAATATGCATTTACGGCATGAAGTTCAGCCTCTCTGGATAGAGGGAGTTCTAGAAAGGAAGACCGTTTTCACTAGAAATTCTTGAGAATGAAGGGGATGGGATACCTGTGGAGTAACTGTTGTACCTTCTACACAGACCAAATTGTGCCTCCAACTCTTTATTCCCAAGCAGAATAGGTTATTTAATTTAAGTTTGGTGCTGGTTTTTTTCCCTCTTGCAAA
Source organism: Drymodes brunneopygia (assembly GCA_013400955.1). Lineage (NCBI taxonomy): Eukaryota > Metazoa > Chordata > Aves > Passeriformes > Petroicidae > Drymodes > Drymodes brunneopygia. Next base: position 231,088 of record VZTZ01047251.1, on the reverse strand, counting down.
CCAAGTTCACAGAAAGGAGAAAAATTAGATTGTTCATCATTCCATCATTAAAAATCTGAAGATTCCAATCGTTCTGAATGTCAGTGTCTGTTAATTTTCCCACAGTCTTTTCAGCACTAAAAATGACTTATGCAAGCAAATGGCTCAAGTTTTTATGTGCTTGGGGTGTATAAAGCTTGTTTTCTGTGAATTCCATTCTCCAGCCTTTTTGAGAATTCACTTTTTAAAAATCAAAATATCTCAAAAGCCTGGGTATGTGGTTCCATGCAGTCATTTTCTGATGAAATGCTTATTGCAGCATCTGGATAGCTTTGCCGTAGATGTATACTACAAAATCCAAGCAGTTAAGTAAATTCTCTAAAGCTCTAATAAAATACCATTTCCAAGTTGTGATGTGAGTATATCCATTAAAAGTACTTCTCCTTTGGATAATTCTGACTTTTCAAGGCAGTCAAACTGATTTTTTCCTTATGCTCTTGAGATATTTGTGTGTTGGGGTTTTTGCTTTGTGGGTATTTTTGTGGGTAGTTTTATACTTGCTTTTTCTTTTCTGTAGTAGCTTTACACTGGCAGTGGGACAGTGGCAGGAGTTTCTTAGAGTATGCAAATATATCAGCTTTTTAAACAGAGCATGCAGCTGAAGCTGGCACATCTTCAAGTGGGATGCTTGACCAGATGAACCTGGGTGACCGCTTCTGACCTGAATTACTCCATAATTCTATTGATTCTGTGAATACACCAAATTTGAGCTGAACTACTCTTTTATGGATTGTCGGGGTCTTTTGGCATTAGTACACTGAAGAAAATGGTCTCAACCTTTGTCAGTAGTCTTGTGGACTTTGAGCAAATATGCCTGTTTTGGGAAGAGGACTTCGGTAAAGCTATTAAAAATATTGCAGTAGGGTCATGTCAGAAAGACACTGTGATTATTTATTATTAAGAAAATATTTATTGCCTGCCTTGCCACTCAGTTCACACAGAGCAGTTTAAACAAGAAAACTACTTTGCTTAAAGCATGTGTTAATCTTGTCACATTTCCGTTTCTTTTAACACTACTGCAGTTCTTGTCATATCATCCAGCACTTTGTTCATGTGGCCATCATTATCTCAGTGAAAAATTCCCAACCTTTAAATGAAGAAAATCAGCCACTGTTGGGTATTCTGAAATGAAAAAGGGCCAAAATGGCATGGTGAGGCATGCATCTCTTACAAGTGTGTGGAATTAAAACAACTGAATCCTACACAGAGAAAGCTTTGACTGAGTTCTTCATACTAAACAGGATGGTGTTCTTTCTGAATCTGTGGGTTTACTTGTTGGGAAACTTAGTGTGCTGGTTTTGGCTTGAGTAAAGTTAGTTTTCTTCCCAGTAGCTGGTATGAGGCTATGTTTTGGATTTGTTCTGGAAACAGTCTTGATAATGCGGGGATGTTTTCCTTATTGCTGAGCAGGGTTTATGCAGAGCCAAGGCCTTTTCTGCCTCTCACCCCACCCTACCAATAAGCAGGCTGGGTGTGCACAAGTGGCTGGGAGGGGACACAGCCCAGGACAGCTGACCCAAGGGTTATTCCAAGCCATATGGTGTCATGCTCAGGATATAAAGCTGGAAGAAAAAAGAGGAAAGGGAGGATGTTTGAAGTGGTGGCATTAGTCTTTCCAAGGCACTGTTATACATGATGGAGCCCTGCTTTCCTGGAGGTGGCTTCTGCCCACCCACGGTGAGGGAATGAACAGTGAATGAATTCCTTGTTTTGCCTTGCTTGTGTGCATAAGGGCTTTTGCTTTATCCATTAAACATTCTTTATCTCAAACCATAAGTTTTCTCTGTTTTCCAGCTTTTCTCCCCCATCTCACCAGAGGGAGGAGTAAGCAAGTGTCTGTGTGGAGCCTAGCTGCCAGATGGGGTTAAACGGCAACAATTCTTTATGACACCCGATGTGCAGCTCAAAGGATTTGAGATAATGACAGGTTTGACTGGAATGTGCTAGATTGAATTTATGGCTGTAATTGCTGATTAGCTATTAATTGGCAGGTGCTTGTCAGGAGCCTTGCTTGCCTGACTGTACATGAGAGTCCAGTGCTCATTAGTGACTGGTTTTTGCTCTCACTGCTGCTGTGCTGCTTTATCACCTGGCTGTGCTGTGCCTGGGAACATTGTGATAACAGCAGTGGCGATGTGCCGGGGCTGGCAGGTGGCCAGGGGCTCGCTGTGTGTCTGTGCTGCTGGCCTGGGCTGCCTGGGACGGCGGGGGCAACTTCAGTCACAGGGACCTGACCCGTGGATGAGTCCGTGTGGGAGCAGGTAGATCTGGAAGCAGCTGTGGCTGTGGTTATGTCAGTGCAGCAGCAGGAACACCTCTGAAGGGATGGAGGCCCAGGGATGAGTCTGTGCTGCAGCAGGAACATCTGAAGGGATGGAGGCCCAGGGATGAGTCTGTGCTGCAGCAGGAACACCTCTGAAGGGATGGAGGCCTGGGGATGAGTCTGTGCTGCAGCAGGAACAGCTCTGAAGGGATGGAGGCCCAGGGATGAGTCTGTGCTGCAGCAGGCAGATACTGAAGTGTCAGTGCCTGTGGATAAATCCATGCTGGAGCACCTGAAAGCATGTGGCTGTGGATAGTCCCACAACAGAGCAGGTATTCTTATGGAAGCACTGCAGCCATGGGTAAGGCTATGATGGAGCAGGTTTCTTCCTGAAGGGACTGTGAGTAAGGCCATGCTGTAGCAACTGTGTCTGTGGGGAAGCAGTAGGTCTTTCACTGGAAGCATTATTGCACACGCTTTAATTCTATTAATGCAACTCCTAGTAGTAATTGCTTTTGTTCAAAAATACCTGAAGTATAACTGTATTGAAACTCATACTGTAATCTACAAAAATGAACTCTACAATGAAAACTTCCCTCTAGGTATTTTACTGACAGCACGAACTTAATGGATATAGCCTTGTAGCTTCAAACTTGCTGGTTCATGGTGAGCCTGGGGAAGGAAATATTTGGGAAGCATGTAAAGTTTTTAAGACTGCAGGTTACTGTAGCACCAGCATAGTTTGTTTCCTTGTACCACTTTGCTGTTTGTGAAACACTGAGGTGGTATATGGATTGTGTGATCTGATGAGGATAAACTGTAACAGGAAATTGGATGGCTGGGGCCCAGCTTAGGCTTTCAGGCTTGTGGTACACTGCTCAATTCACTAGGATCTTAATTCAGCTTTTTACTAGATTTGTTCTTTCTTGATCACTGTGGAATGGCTTTTAGAACTGAAGTAGTGTTATTGCCGCAGGAGATGACATGAGCAGTTTTAGTAAAGTCTCGTCTGGAAAAGTAGAAGCAGCTTAAGATTTGAGATGTGATAAAGAAAGCTTGAAGGCACAAATCAAGGTTGCAAACCCTTCCTAACAAAACTTTGACGGAAATTTTGTAACTGCTTTAGACTTCTAAGTGTCCAGGTCCCTTTGTTGTACAAAGATTTCAAAAGGCAAAGATAAATGTTCTTACACAATAACTCTAAGGTGACATAGAAGCTGGCTTATCTATGTAGAACCTCAGTGAAAAACAGAATAAAACTTGCAAATTCTTACATTCAGTATGAAGATAAACAGAACTGCAGGACATGGATTTTGGTAACAGTTAACTTTGTCCTTAATCTTAGCTATCTGGTAATGATTTTTTACATTTTGAGAAATATTGGAGTCCTTTATAGTTTTGAGAGAGTTAACACTGTGGTAGGTCTTTAATCTGTTGAGTCTTCCCTCTTCCTCTTGCTGCTCTTAATGTGCCTGCCTTGAAGTGTACCATCAAATTGATCATCGTTTTTTTGAAAAATCATGGTTCTCGATCCTGCAAAGTACATCTCATTAAGTAGACAAGACTCTACTTTCCCAGAGATCTAATTCTTTGGCATGTACTAATTTGTTTTCCAGCCTGAGGAATAGGTTTGTGTTACTTTTGAGGCAAAACTGCATTGCTTACCCACTGCCTGTGTGCTCTTTACCAGCAGCTTCTGAAGCTCCCGTATTTTGCTAACCCATAAGTTTCAGTTGTGGTATTGTAATTGGTACTTGAATGCCATTCAAGTGTGGCCTTGTAGTATTCATGATAACTTAGTGACCCTGTTCATGTCAACGCTTCTATCACAGGCACTTGGTAATTGTACAGCTTACATGTTTATCAAAGGAAGCACTAAGTTACCATCACTGTTGACTTTCAGTTCAAATACAGGTGAAGGGCTAATGACATAATTTAAATCTCTGTCAGTGATATTTGTATCTCTGAATTTAGACACATTGAAATAATGAAGGTCTTGGAAGCAGCTGAAACAGAAATATTTCAGAAGAGAGGACTGGTAGAGTGGTATAATGCCTTATTTAGTCAATTTCCAAAATGTGTAGCAGTCCTGTCTGCCTCTGGGGACTCATACTGAATCCTGATTCCTTGTGATTTTTACAATGCATTTATGAAATTACATTTTCTGTGGCTGTTGTTTAGTTCTGGCACATTGATGTTCAGTTTAAGACTGGCACAAATGAGAACCATTTTGCCTTCCATGTAAAAATCTCTCCTTTTAAGAAATTCTAAAACTGGCATTGTGTTGGGATCGGCACAACTTGATGACGTCCTTCGTCTGTGTACTACTTATTTTAACTTAATCACTTTGTGCAATGATTCTGTGTATTTTAAATACGTAAGCTTTGTTTAAACAAAAAATCTAGTTATTAATAGTGCTTGTATTGAGGCAACTATATCAATTGCTGAATTAAGATTGATTTTAATACTGTATTAGTAAAAATTGTTTATTGAATATCAGGAGTAGGTCCAGCATAACCTTCTGTCCACAGTAGTTCTAATCTTACAGATTTTTATTTGAAAGATTTGAGCTTTTTATTTACTTTCAATTACTTAGCAGTTTTTCTTTGCTTTGAACTCTGTTTAGAGTGTCAAGAATAGTGAAAGTAGGTGAAACCTGAAATGTGTGTCTTCTAGTATGGAAAACAAAGTGCATTTAAGGAATGCTAGGTTCATAGAGTCCCAGAATGGATAAAGTTGGATATGATTGCTGGAGGTCATCTAGTGCATCCCCCCTACTCAAAGAGGCCCTGGTAGAGCACATGACTCAGGGTTGTGTCCAGATGGCTTTGTTAAAGCATAAAACCAGAACTTTTTATAATAACAGTCATGCAGATCTTGTAATACTTAAAAAAGGGCAGTCTGAAGTGTTCCAATTTGCCAAGTCAATTATTTGATTGCTGTTGCACAGAGAGAAGTTTGTAGCTTGATAGAAATAATTCAAGGGTACTTTATTTGCCCATTTGACTGAACGTCTGGGATTTTGTTTCATAAACACCTTAAAAAGGTAGTAACAAAACTTGATTTATGTTTGGGATATCTGAAGCATAATTTTCTTCTAGGATTGTCGTAATATAATAGCAGTGTCCACTGCTTCCATGTTCACAGTAAGGCTTTAGCCTGTCCCACTCAAACCACTGAGTGCTCTTACAAGCAGTGCTGGTGGAGAGTGGAGCTGAGGTTCTCCACCGAGAAGGCTATAGATCAAACTTGTCATTTTCTGAGATACCTCACCGATTCTGCAAGAATTAATTGTCATTTCCTGCTTCATGTTCTCATGTAAACTCCAGAGGAGTTCAACTTCGTAACTTTGTGAGCCAGGGAACTAAAGAAAGGATGTGGATACAAAGGAAGCAAGACCTTTGTGCTTCTGCTTAGCGAGCTATTATTTTATTTTGTGTGATTCATATTATTTAAGCAGGGTTTTGTATTGCGTAGCCTCTTGAAGCTGCTGCCTGGCTTGTACTCTGTATGTGTACAAGTAACCTTACTAGATTGTTGGTTCACATAATGATGATAAGTGTAACACTTCCGGAGTAGCCAGCTAAAGAGGTAATCCAGGTGGCGTCCAATGTTTTTGGTAACAGTTTCTACTGTAGGCCCTCCCTCTTTCCCAACCAGTAACAATGATTTGTAGTCAGTAGCAGCAGATGGACAAAACCTATTTGCATTTTCCAACTTGCTCATTAAGGAAAAAGCTAGAATACTAATTTTTTTTGTGATCACTTAATATTCAATTGATAGTGTTAGCATGCCTTAGTTTTTTTGGCACATGCTCTATCCAGTCATACTACCTTGTTAAACAGAGCAGATGTTCATCCTCACAGTTGAAAAACATTCTTAACTGGACTTTGTAATGTTGATGTTAGAGGTATGGTTACTAAGCTTTAGTGATGCTTTTTAATGTGGAGAATGGGCTGCAAAACAATAACTTGCCTGTCATTCCCTTTTGTATGTGTTCCAAATCTGTATAGTAAACTGATGCAGTAAGCTTACCTCCACAGCCACCCCTAAGTGTCAGATGAAAAGAAAAGCCCCACCCCCACACAC
>VZTZ01047251.1:100178-224660 GCA_013400955.1 Drymodes brunneopygia | reverse complement strand
TATATATCTGGCATGATGAGTATCCCCTCATTCTTTAAAATAATGTGGTGGGAAACATAGTATTTTGGAAAGAAATCCTGGTGAGTTACTAACATGGAAAGTGATCAGGTAGCCTACATGTCATAAAGCAGTATTAGTAATTGCTTGTTAGTAATGTCCACATGTTTTTGTAAGGGCTGTTGGTCAAAGGAAATACAGTTTATGTAGCAGCCACTGACAAAGAATTCTACCATTTTTTAAAACTTCTCTACTTTTCTCTCTTTTGGTTTAAAAAAAACCTAAACAGAGGTATAGGTCCAATTTTTTTTTTTTTTTTCAATTACCCCCAGTATATGTGGCTGCCTAGGATGTGACTGTTATACCTGTTTTCTTACAGACATGGCCCATGGAAATACTGTGAATGTAGACTCAATTATGTTAATAATCAAAGGGTTAGAAAAAAAAAAGATAATTGGATTTATACATATTTTAGAGGAGAGGCAGCAGGAGTTCTCTTTTACAATAATGCTTCTTACTTGAGTAGCAAAGGACAAAAACTACTTTTGAGCTCTGTCAGTTTAAAAGATTTTTCCATATGAATACTCTGCCAATAATTTCCAGATCAAATAAATGCTGTTCTGGATCTAAAAAAAAAAAATTTAAAAAAAAAAAAAAAAAAAANTCTTACACATATTTACTGAAAAAAAAAAAAAAAAAAAAAAAAAGTAAGGAGAAAGTGGCATTTTCCAAATGAACTTTATTGACTTTTGATGATCTGTTCTTTCTGTTGGCAGTTCTCAGTGAGAGAAGCAGCACATCAGATAACGCTAATAGTGAAGTTTGGTTTCAAAATACTTAGAAACTGCAGTTTTATATCATAGCAATAACATATAACCAGAAGCATGTCATTATTTCAGCTCAGTACTTCATATTGTTACCATTTTTTGGACACAACTTATCATTTTCTTAGCTTTTCTGGTTTGTTAGTAAAGAAACATCTTTGCTCCTAAAGCAAAAATTGAGATGCCTGCACAGTTGATGAAAATGCATGTATGGTATGGTGAAAAGTAAAATGCCAAGCCTGCCGAAGGGGCATAGTGGTGAGTTTATCAAGGAAGCTGTTGTGCAAACGGGAGTGCGATGATCACACTGCGATCTGAGAATTCTCTGCTTTCGCTTTTTTGTCTGCAGCGGAAGTTACTGTTGCAGTGTGAACACAGTGCTGGGCAAGTTAGAAAACAATGCCCTTGAATAAGTGTTAAAGGAGAAATGCTGCTCTGTGCCATTCTTCAGTGGTCACCGTGTGCTACCACAGTAATTGTAACCAAATTGACAAAGAAGATACTACTACTGCTTGCTGTTTTCATCTACAGAGTAACGGACTGGCATTTCTAGCAGTATAATCTCACTTGCTGGAGAAAAACTCATACGAAGAGACCATTCTTGCAAAATATTTCTGAAATCATATTTCTTGTCAAACTTGAATTAAACAGATTTTGATCACAATGCAGGTAAAATATTTAAAAGCATAGTTTGAAAGCTTTTTCCACATAGTTCGTTCTACAAAAATACCACACTAAAACTTTCAGAATACAGAGGAATCTGTACCTGCCTTTCTTTGCTATAGTGGAGACAATAACTGTAAATTACAGAACTGTAGTTAATTTTGGGGAAGTTCACTTCTGATGAAATTAAGCTCAGTTGTGGATACTTGTTAGTGTTGTCTTAAGGTTTTAATGGAGAATCTGTAAAGATGATCAGTGTAAGTGCATTCTGTATGAATGGTACTGAACAGCTATCAATATATAATTTTCAGCTCCTAACAAGAACTTTTAAACATATTTAGTAGTCTAAAGCATCTTAGTAGCTCAGTGCTGCTCACAGCTATTATTTGGTATATTGGATTTCTGGGTGTCTTTTTTTAAAATTACTACTAATAAATGCCATTCGATGCACTAATTTTCTTCGTGTTTGGCTGAAATACATGTATCAGTCTATCACAGTGGTTTTTAGTAAAACAGGTTTCATACTGGATCTTTGCAACAGGCCACTAACTAATGTTCCTTTTTTCATTTTTGTTCGAGGAGATTATATAGTTTCTTTTATAGTTGCGGTTTTGGCTTATTAGAAACTGTTGGGTAATAGAAATAATTTCTACTTTTCTTTTGAAATCTCATCTTTACATTTTCCAGCATCTCTGTGACTGGTTTCTTTTTCTCAGAAAATAATTCTTAAAAATACTATCTTAGTTTTTCAGGTGTGCTTTATAGTATAGTGCTTCTTCTAGTAGACTTAATTGTAGCCCTTGTCCGTGAATAGCTTCCAGGAATGTAACTGTCCTACGTCTCTGGTGGTCTGGGGTGAACGATTTAACTCTTTCCTCTTTCTTCTCTGCTTCAAGAGGATCAAGTTTGTGCATAGATGTGGTTTGTGAGGAGGGGTAAGGCTTGATTCTGTTGAAATGTTTTTGTCCTGATTCTGAGGTCTTATACCTGACAGTGAATTTGAAGACTGCCAGTTCTCTGCAGACTCACCAAGTTCAGGGAGTTGAGCAGATTGAGTGTGTGAGGGGAAAATTAGTAGTAACCAGACTTCAGGTTACAGTGCTTAATGTATCACTTGGGAACTTTACAATTCTGGTCCTTTGTTGGAAAAGAAGTAGGGATGCTTTGCAGGCAAAACACTTTCAGATTTGTAATGCTTCAAAGAACTAAAGTGAATCTCCATACAGTTAGCCAGAAAAGGTTCCTTAACTTTTTGTCTTAATACATATGTGACTTGAGTTTTATTCTGGTGGAATTCTTCACCATCAGGAAGTCTAATGCTCTTCTTGATTATCTTTTTTTTTAAATTCACACAGAGCTATTGGCCACTGTAAATATACAGTGGGATTATTTGTTCTTATTTCATTGCCATTCTGCTATGCTAACATTTGAAAGAAGAAATAAACTTTGAACAGTACCTTGTAAAGGTGGTATTTATTCTCTTCAAACTTTTCTAGTGAAATCTTGGAAACAGTAATTTTCTCCCATGTTTTTTTTTTTCCCTAGTAAATGTTTGAGGAGCACCACAGGTGACTTGTCTGACACATATCAACTCAGATGTTTACTGTTCCAGCTTATATTTGAGTCTCATGTGTTTTTTATTCCTCATCATGCAGAGCATACATAAAACTTCCACAGGTTACAGCTTCTAGTGAGTTGTAGCCGGCTGACAATTACATCTATTTTCCTCTCAGATTTTTGTTGGAAGGTGTTACAGAAGTGAACTTCCAAAACTAATTGTTTTCATTTTGTCTATTGCTGAGTAGAAAAAGCTATCTGACACTCAAAACATTGAACCAAATATTTAATCAAAAAACGTTAAACACTGAATTACGCTGCATAAATGCAGGTTCTGAAGTCTGAATTGATGGGGCTACAATGCCACATTAATTTTAATGATCTGGATTTGGTGCTTAGAAACTGTCTTGAGGTTGGATGAAGAGTCTTGTTCCAGACAATGCTTTTCTTTTGTCTGAGCCCTTGGTTATTTTCATGTTCTAGCATTTCTGAAGTGCCCTTTTTCACAGCTGGAAACTTCCGTAGAGCAGGTAGGAAACCCTGCCTGTTTGATATCTGTAACTTCAGGCTTTAACATTAAAACCTCAGTAAAGCTCTGGTCTGTGGTGATAGTCTGCCTCAAACAGCAAGTGATTTTTTTTTTTTTTTCTTTTAAAATTTTCTTTATGGGGTAGTACTGTGACTAGCGGTGATGATCAAGGTTACTTTTTTTTGGAATATACATTATTTCGAGGTTTTATCTTTTAACTAAACAGCAACCATTTCATTTTCTTGAAAGTGGTTCTTGTGTAAAGATGTTGCTGAAAATTTCGGTGAGAACCAAATTGCTTAAAAAAAGACTTTAAACTTCCTTAGTTTTGTACTTTAACAACAATCACTTTGAAGGTAATAATCTTGAGGAATATGGCTTTATTTTTCTTCAAGCATATCTTTGTGCAGACTTGCTCTTTTTACATTGCCTTTTCTTTACCATTGTAAAAAAAAGTGAGAGAAACCGTGGAAATGTGAATGTTTTCTCTTGGCATTTGGGAAGCAGGGTGGTAGTGAAGGAGATGGAAGTGCTATGTGGGAAGGAAAACCTCTACTTTTTGCAGCCTTTCCTTTACTATGCAAAAAGTGTATGTAAATGCCCAAGTTTCTTTACAAACCCAAATCTCTGAACCTTTCCTTGCTCCTAATAAATGAGAAATCTAACTATTAACCTTCAGTGCTTGTATTTTTTCTTAAGACTGTCTTATTCATGCAGAAATATTGGTAGATATTTCTGTTGAGGTACAGGATTGTGGAAGGAACTTGGACATTCTGAGGAGCATTAACAGCCCCTCTCTGTCTGTGAGGGGCTTGAACCAGCAGTTTGTTGTATATGGCACTTAAGTTCCCTTGCAACTGGAGTGGTTTCAGTTATATGAAGTGAGTTGTAATATATATGTACCTGTTATTTTGGATACTTTTATGTAGGGGAAAGACAGACATTTTCAATGTGAAACTTGCTACCCTATGACTCAGTCTGGTAGTACTGTTACATGAGTGTTGCAACTCTTCAAATGCTTCCTCTGACTACAGAGAGCCTATATTTTAGGATGTTGAGGTAATGCCTTGGATGGGACGTGGGCCTAATCTGGGTTTTTCCCCTTCTTTCCAGCTTCCTTTCTCCCCTCTTTTCAGCTTCATATTTTTGTAAATTTATGGCAAAGTATTCTGAACTTCCCTTCAGTCAAAGGTGATTGAAATAGCTCTTCAGACTCAGATTATTTGTTTGTTCTGCTGGTAAACCAAACATTCATGTAACAGTAGGGCAGATGAGCACTGCCTGAAATATGAGGCATCACTTGGAATCTGACAGGCACTGGAAGTAAAGAGAATAAGAGATGGGGAGATTCTCTAAAGTAGCAGAAAAAATAAATCACTGAGGCTACAGTTGCAACGTAATACTTTCCCTCCAACTCATAGTTAAAGTACCTGCTAGGAAAAACTGCAGGAAAGATGCAAGGTAAAAAACTGCAAGGAGAAGTACCTTGGACTGTGCTTTTTCTGTTGATGATCTGTTTTCCATATCATTGTAAACTTAAACTGGGTTGTGGGTACTTGGATATCTTATAACATTGAATTATTCCCTTCACAGTGCTAAGAAAAACCCTTGGATTTCTGGCTCTCACAGCTTGTACAGAACAGTAGCTCTGTATTTATACCCTTGTGGCAGCTCTTTAGCACTGTCCAGTGGTGCATTTCTTGGGGCTAAGGAAAGGACCCATCTGAAGTCCTCAAGTACGCTGAGAAAGAAGCAAGCTACAGGCACCTGCAACAAATTTTAAGAGAAAAGTTAAGATGGAATGGGTAGTGTTATTTTGAAAGCTATGCTTTACAACTTAGTAATATTGAAGACACATGTTTTAATGCAATTTTTTTTTTAATCTGGAAATTTAGGTTTTGTTAGTGACTACTTATCTTTTTGACACTTAAAAAATTAGGCTGAATAAAGCAAAACATTTACAACTGATGCTGAGCTAGTGCATTAACCTTCAAAAATAAATTGCCATCATGCATTTGAGGAGATGTGAATTAAGGCTGCATAAGCAACTTCTAGGGACAATGTCAACCTTTTAATAGTCCGTGTCAAGTTGTATTTCTGGTAAACACAAACCATAAAAATATTACTTTATGCAACAGTGGTAGGCAGCTATTTTTGTGGTAGGAAGTGGAGCTCTATGTAATAGCAGAAATGCCTTGACAAAATAGCTAAGTAAAATTACAGGTATTTCCACAAAGCAGTAATTTCTTTTAATGTTTTGGCATGTATTTTTCCATGTTCTATGAAAAGCAGTAAAAAAGGCAAGGCACTGTAATGAGGAGGCATTGGTTTTGCATATATAAAATAAGAGTTTTTAGCTCCATGGTACCCTTTGTTTATGTGAAGACAATTTCCTCTCTTGATATTTGTGGAATAGTGCCATCTACTGAATTGTTGGAATTGTACCTCGGTTTTTGTGTTTGGTGGTAATTTTGAGCAAACCTATACAATGGTCACTACTATTTTGATAGTAGTGAAATAATAAGTTTCTCAGTCATTTGGTGATATGCAAAACTAAAAATTATGCTGTAGTGGAACTTGAGGAGGCTTAATGTAAGATAAAGTGAAAAACACTGTCTTAGCGTTACAAAATACTTAAAGTAGCAATTAAAGGATAGCTGTTGATTGCTCACACTTGAGGCTAATTTTAACAGTTTTGTAGTGTCATTTTGAATGAGAATATTTAAGAAGTCTCTACTTCTGCTTTGAGCAGACAAGGAAGACTTTGTCCCAAGACCCATTTATACCATTATGCTTGAATTACTAGGGTTTAGACACTGCTAGCTGAAATACTTTAAAAGTAATAGCAGCTTTTTGTGATGCTGTGCCTGTGAACATCACGTGGGGTGTTTGGAAGATCTTTCAGCTTGTGACTGCTCTGAGTCTGGGGACAGATTATCCTATCAAGTCAGTATAGACAAAAGAGGTAAACTTGTACCTGCCACCTGGATTTGGGATAGGCCATGGAAGTGTTGGTACTTCTAATCCATGACCCACTTAGTGCTTCAGCAAGTGACTTTGCTGGTAGCCACTTCAAAAAGATGTGTAAGCTGAAGCATGGTATACTTGCATCACTGTGTTGGTAGAACTTACAGTGATTAAACTTTCTTCGCAAGGATGTTTTGGAAGAGGAAGTTACTTCCATCATTAGTGTGATGCAAAATGGTGTGGGAAGTAGAAGGGTAGATTTAAGCCCAACTGTACCCAAAGGAAGGAGCTGATAACAGTACTGAGAGAGAAACTACAGCAAAGTCAAGGGGAGAAATTAATACATGTGACCAACTTTTATTTTTATTTGAAATCTTCTTTAAGACATCTTCCTATGCCTAAGTCACCTGCTTTTTCTGCTGTCTTTATCAAAGCAAGTGAGTAGGTCTCTTCCAACCCAGTAATTCTGTGAAAATGAAAGTGGCTGCATGAGGAGTGCTAAGTTGAATAGCAAAGGATGGGGCAAAACCTGACTTGAGGTAGTAGAAGATTTAAATGGGATTAATAATTAATTTGAGAAATCAGGCATTGGTGTCAAAAGGAAAGATGTGACCATAATCATAAATTTCTGCTGAGTGATAACAGAAGGGGGACACACAAGACAACATACCTTATGCAAGTTATAACAGTACCTGTGTTCTTATTCTAAATAACCCCACAATGGTGTAAAGGGTTAATGAGGTACAAGTAAAATTGGCTCAGGAGACTGCACTCACTGCCATGAAGTTTGTGGGGAGGGGCTTGGAGAATGGGCTTATGTGTGGACAAAGTTGAGATGGAATGACTGGTGGTTACTGCTAGTCTTCTGTCACCTCTATCCAGTGGTTGGTGACTTGGAAATAGCTGAAGAGAATTTGTTTGTCAGACAAGACTTAAGGGAACTATTTTAGATCATGCTGTGTGAATGAAGAGAGATTTCTAGATGGACCTAGCAAAACGCTTTACAGTCAGAAATAGGTGTTGACAGCCCATAATTGATTGGGCAAGGATTGGCTGTGTTCTACGAAAATGTTAAATTGTCCTTTTATTAGATAATATCCCCATGGTTATTTATGCTTTCATAAGCTAAATTGAATAAGTACATAAATTCACTTAGCATCTAGTTCTAGAACATTACGCTTGTTAATGCTGCTCTTGGCAATGTCTGTACAAAATACTTGGAATCTGGGAAGAGACATCATTTTTCTTCCAAGTATGCCTCAGTTCTAGGAGCATAGAATGCGCCTGCCTTTATTCTTGGCCAAGAAGCTATGCATGTAAAGAGGAAAAGCCTGGTTAATTATTAATGTTGTGATATAGTATGTAATAACTTGTTGAAATCTGACTTGGAAACTAAACTGGGTTAAACAGGCAAGCAGGGGTTGGAAGCATGCAACAGAATACCTCTGAATTTTTATCAAGTTCTTCAAAAATACGCAATTTTTTCCTGGGTTTACTCTTGTGTGTGGAGTCTTTGGAAAAACTTTACTGATTTAGCAGTTACCACCCATTTCACTGCATCTTGTGTAGTCATGGAAACCAGTATTTGTGAGAGTTTTCTACCCTTGTGTTCTACTGTTCTCCTTCTCTTCCATCCCACCCAGAAAAAGTGCTGGATTCTTCTTTGCATTGATAGTGCTGAAATACATGTCTTAGACTACAGGAGTACAACCTGTATCAGAAAGCAAAGTGAGTAAAATCGAGGAAAGCCTGTAGCCTTTTTAGCTTTTTTCTTGTTTGGTCTAAATTGATTTTTTTTTACCTCTTCATTTAACAGCTTGCTTTGCCATGTGTGAATTGTGCGTATAGAAACTTACCATTAAAACTGATTTTGTTTCTTGTTTAATTTTAAATCATTATTTTTTTGGGTTTTTTTTAATCCTGTTTGCATTTGTATTGCTTGATTACATCTTGTTCCAATGAACGATTGCCTGTCACTGGCAGCTCTGAGAAAATTCTACCAAATACAGCCTTTACAGAAAATTTGCTGGCACTTCTCATAGCTGTAGTTGTGCATATTTATGTAAATAACTTGGAAGTTTAAGAAGTGCTTTGACTCCTATATGTTGTTGTTAAAAATGGATTGTACTTAAGTTACTGCTCCCTACCTGTTCCCTATCAGTTTACATGCAAACTAGTTCAGGCATTGTTTAATTTTAAAATATAAAATTCATGCAAATTGAGGCAAAAAAGGTGGTTTTGTGCTTTAAATTTGCTACAACTTTCTTTATACAAAACCCAGTTAACAAACTTTAGCTAAGATCTATAGATTTTGGTATTTTCAAAGCAGAGCTCCTTTTTACTCTGTCAATCTGAGATTATTTTCTTTGTAAGTTAACATTGAATCATTTGGTTTCTGGTATTTAAAGGAGCTGGGCATTGTTCTATAAACAAAGTGAATACTTAGGGAAACTGCTCTATACTTGTGTCGGAATGAACATTATTGGTAGCTGATTTGGAAGCTGAGAAATTCAACTTCCAGCCAGTTGTTTAGTCACCACTTCACTGTAAGTTCTAAAGCTGCAATAGCAAACAGCAGTAGTAGTTTGCTATACCCTATGGTATACTATATACAAATACTGCTATGGTATTTGTAATAGGATCTAACATTAATTTTTTAAATACTGTACCTGTTATTGCCCTCACTCCTTGTCCTCCCCTGCCACCAAAAGGGCAAATTATATTTTATCTTCTTTGGTTGTACACGGATGTGAAAGGTCGAAGTGTATTTTCTAGACAGTGTTTGACTGTAGTACTTCCTGATGCTTTGAATAATTCTCTCTTGCTAAATAACTGTGTCTTGAGAGGTTGAGGTGGTTGCTGTAGATTAAGTTTGTGAAAGTAATAGTACTCATTACATTTGATGAAATACAGTGGTGCATTTTTTTTTAAATGATTCAGGATCTGATTAAGTGGAAAACTGCTACACATACATGACTATAGGAAAATATTCAGGTATGGAGAGCTGTATGCTATGAACTGGTATACATAAGAATACATTGAGTAATCTTCTGGTTTTAGTGTTTTGTATGCAATTCAAATCAGTGGTTTGTGTCTTTCTCTAGCCAATGATTTTTTTTTTTTTTGACAAAATTGTCAAATGTGTAAGTATTGTTAGGTGTTACAGCTACAGTTTTGAGAAGTATCTAGGAATGAGTAGTGAAAGCTGCTACAGTTTGCTACAGTTTGAGATTTGTCTTAAAACTCTTGAGCTATTTTAACAGTGGCAAATCTGATATCTGGTCGCTCTTTGCTGTACTATCAAGACTTTTTATCACAGTGTAATAAAAAAAAAGGTGCCAATATCTGTGTGGTGATAGTTTGGAAAATAATTTAAATTACAAATGTCTTTGTGTACCTCAGGGTAACCAGCCCCCTGAGCTGAAATACAGGGACAGGCAGCAGAATAGACCCCATGCAATCCAGGAGGAAGTAGTTAGTGACCTGCTGAGCCATTTAGGCACTCCTAAATCTATGGGACTGGATGGGATCCATCCCAGCATACTGAGGGAGCTGGTGGAAGAGCTTGTGAAGCTGCTGTCCATCATTTATCATCAGTCCTGGCTACCCAGGGAGGTCGGCTGGGTTGGCCAATGTGGCGTCCATCCACAAGAAGGGCTGTAAGGAGGATCTGGGGAACTACAGGCCTGTCAGCCTGACCTTGCTGTCCAGGAAGGTTATGGAACAGGTTATTTTGAGTGTGATCACATGGCACTTACAGGAGAGCTAAGGGGTCATGCCCAGCCAGCATGGGTTTGGCACACTGGGTGCTCTACCTCATACCTGAGGGGCAAGGCTATGGGTGGTGTCTACATGGACTTTAGGAAAGCGTTTGACTCTGTTTCCCATAGCATTCTTCTGGAGAAAGTGGCTGCCTGTGTGTTGGACAGGTGTACTCTTCGCTGGGTTAAAATGTGCCTGGATGGCCAGACCCGCGGGTGGTGGTGAATGGTGTCGTATCCAGTTGGTGTTGGGTCACAAGTGGTGGCTCAGGGCTCAGTGTTGGGGCCAGTTCTGTTTGATATCTTTACTCATGATCTGGATGAGGGAATCGAGTGCACCCTCATTAAGTTCACAGGTGACACTAAGTTGGGTGGGAATGTTGATCTGGTGGAGGGTAGGAAGGCTCTGCAGAGGGATCTGGACAGGTTGGATCGATGTACTGAGGCCAGTGCCATGAGGTTCAACAAGGCCGAGTGCCGGGGCCTGCACTTGGGTCACAGCAGCCCTATGCAACACTGAAGGCTTGGGGAAAAGTGTCTGGAAAGCTGCCCAAAGGAAAAGGACCTGGGGGTGCTTTTTGACAGCTGACTGAACATGAGCCAGTGTGTGCCCAGGAAGGCCAATGGCATCCTGGCCTGTATCAGACACAGTATGGCCAGCAGGACCAGGAATTGTCCCGCTGTACCTGGCACTGATGAGGCCACACCTTGAGTGCTGTGTCCAGTTCTGGGCTCCTGACTACAAGAAGAACATTGAGGTGCTGGAATGTGTCCAGAGAATGGAACAGAGCTGGTGAAGGGTCTGGAGCACAAGTCTTGTTAGGAATGGCTGAGGGAGCTGGGGTTGTTAAGCCTGGAGAAAAGGAGGCTCAGGGGAGACCTTATCACTCTCTGCAACTGCCTGAAAGGAGGGTGCAGCCAGGTGGGGGTGTCAGTCTCTTCTCCCAGGCAACTGATGATAGGACAAGAGAACGTAGCCTCAAACTGTGCCAGGGGATATAGTTTGGATATGAGGAAAAATTCTATCATGGTAAAGGTTGTTAAACATTGGAATGCACTGCTCTGTGAGGTGGTGGAGTCACCATCCCTGGGGTTGTTCAGGAAAAGACTGGATGTGGCACTTAGTGCCGTAGTCTAGTAAATAAGGTGGTGATTGGTCAAAGGTTGGACTTGATGAACTTGGAGGTCTTTTTACATCTGAATGACTCTGTGATTCTTTGATGACTGCCTTATGCTAAGAGTTGAACTGATAGCTACAGATTTTGGACTGTCTTCTATGTCAGATGGATCAACCCATCTGAATGGGTTGAAGAATGCCCCAGTACTCCCTAGGTCTATTTTAGAGTAACTAAAGAATTTAAAAAAAAAAGAAAGACTGCTCTTCTCTGACTTTCATAAACATTCTGAAATTAATTTTCTCTTTAAATATGATTTTTAAGGGCACATGTGCACTGAGTTGCTACTGTGTAGCTAAGCTATAAATAATAGTAATAATTTTTAAAA
Organism: Drymodes brunneopygia; assembly: GCA_013400955.1. Classification (NCBI taxonomy): domain Eukaryota; kingdom Metazoa; phylum Chordata; class Aves; order Passeriformes; family Petroicidae; genus Drymodes; species Drymodes brunneopygia. The sequence continues at coordinate 212,859 of VZTZ01047251.1, read as the reverse complement.
AGAATATTTTGCAGAGACAACTTGCATATTGCTAAATGAAATGCTTGAAGTGTAAGCTTAGGTCTGAAGCTTGTTTGAAAAAGTATCTTTTGGAAACGTTGCCTTTTCTGATAAATTAAAGTGAATTTAGTGTTATGTGATATTAAATTAAGGTAATACTGTGATTTCTTGTGTATTACCTGCACTTCTAACAGTTATGAAAATGAGCATTAATGCTAGGACATAGGCATATTATCTTTTTCTTCTCTCAGGCACAGCTGTTGTTTTTTGTTTTCTCAAAAAATACGTAGTGAAGACAAGGAAATACTAGTGTTTTCCAAGGTTCATTTCCAAATGGCAGTGGGGAACATGAAAGCAATACTCAAAGGTAAAGCTGAGAAGCTATTAATTTATCCAATTTGTTAATATTTGGAATCAGGGATGAAGCAGGAATAGTAGAACGAACTGCTTGGAATTGAAGGAGCAGGGATGGATCTTGGATTAGAAAACTGCTCAGAGCAGAGTATTTCCTCTAGAGCTACCCTAGGTCTTTGGCAGAGAGTTTTTCCTGTCTAGAAGATTAAAATGCTTTGCTCATCTTGTCATTATTCATTATAATTTTTGCCTGTTTTGGGAACGACAATGTAGTAGATGGTGAGTGCTTAGTACAGTGAGCTCTCTTGCCTAAAGCGCACATACGCAAGTGCAGCAGATTTGGGCAAACTGCATTCCCTGGGCTGCTGCCTGTTTTGTGTGGTTGGGAAATGCTTCACATGCACTGAAACGGGCACGTATTATCCTTCTACAGTCAGTCTTTGTGACGTTGCTTTTTCAATTCAGCATATCCTGCAAAACTGGGAGGCTTTGCATTGCTTTAGAAAAGAAGATTAATGCTGGTTAGGAGGATGATATTAATTTGAGATGAGAAGAATAATTTTAGGTACTAGGTGAAAAAGTGAAGATGACATAATCCTTGAGTAAAGGGACTAAATAAGACTAGCTGCAAGGACTATTTTTTTTTAATGACAGCGAGCACTATAGAAAAGGCCAAGCTGTTTTCACATCTGGATGTGAGGTTTCAACTAATTTGTCAAAGAGAGATTTACTCTGAATATTTAAAGCTTGTGTAATCTTACTCCCAGTGCTGCGTATTTACTGATTTCTGGAAAAATGCTTCATGTGTCCTTGAAAATCTGAAAGAATTTTTTGTTTATAGAAACACTGAAGTATTCTTAATAAGGAAATTTTTACTGACTAGTTATAACAGTGCTTCCAGGAACATTAGCATCAGAAGTGCTTACAGAAAGCATCTGAGGAATAGAATTTGAAGGAAGAAGTAACTTGGGCAGTCTACAGACTGCTATTTTTCTGGGTCATATTCCTCATATTTTGAGGCAAGGTAGCTCTAGTGTCTCAATTCCAAATAAACTCTGGGCTTATGAACAAGGTTTGCATTGAATTATGTTGGAAAATGTTCAGGGGAGGGACTGGAAAAATCTTTTATTAGAAAACTACCTGTGTCAGTGTTGATAAACAAGTTTTAAAATTCAATTCCTGTAAGCATCTGAATTTCATATTTGGAAACTGTTTTTGTCTACTTCTGCAAATAATTATTAATTCCTATGAATGCAGATGCATGAGCAAGGCCAAAGGCAATCAGCTCTGAAACCTATGTTATTACTTGTGGATTTTTTCAATTTGGCAATTTGTGTAGTCAGTCCATAGTTAGTGTAAAAGCAACAATTTTACATTAAAAGTATTCTGAGTTTGTGTAGGAAGGTATCATTTATGGGGACAACACCCCCTCTGCTCTTTTTTTTTTTTAACTATTAACTGTGACTGGAATACAGATGACTTTTTTGTAAAAAAACATATTGATAAGAATGTAGAATAAAAGCAAAGAACCAGGTGAGGATTGCTGACTCTTTAAGTCCTTCCATGGCAGAACAAAATTAAATTACTAATTCTTTTTGGGGAAGAAAGCTGGTATTAAGTTTGGTGGATTATTCAACATCTGTTTACTGTGTATCTCATGACTTAGCTGGATGTTATGCAGATTCATTAGTCTAGAAGAATGTGATTCAAGTTTAAAAGTTAAAATATTGCAGGGTTTGAAGCAGACTTCTCCCTGCTCCTGTGCTCCTTATATTTTATTTCAACAGCTTAGAGGCTGAGCAGGAGATGTGTTTGAGTTTTGATTTCCATGCAGCCTAATAGTCTTTTCAGCCTTTCAACTGTATGTAGCGTGGATGCATGTGTCTTGTAAGAATGCACATATTATCCACTTTGGTTTTGTTCAGCAATTTCTCAGTAAAAGGAAAGCTTGCAGAATAGATGAGAATTATACTGTTTTATTAATTTCTGGCATGTACTGGGTGAAAAAATGGTATGTGTGTTCCCTGTTTTGCTTATAGCTTTGGAATGATTTCTTTTCTTCTGAAAGCTAAGGTGCTTCTTTAAAACAAGTGTTCAGCCCTGACAAATTATAGTCCAGAAACCCTGGGCATACAATGGTGATGAAATACTGACCAGTTTGCTTAATTCCTCTGTTATTTTTGCTTGATCTACTAGATGTTGGAGAACTTAATTTTGCATCAGAAGCAGGTGCATAACCACATTTAAAATACAGAATGAATGCAACTAATAAATGAGTTACATATGGAGAACTGAAAGAATCTGTTTTGCTACCGCTTCTATCACTATTCATTATGGAAGGATAGGACTGATTTATGTGTGAGAGTGAAAATGAGCAAACTTTTGCTATCTCATAGCTGGTGTGAATCCAGGAAGTCTTGATACAGGGATCCTGGAAATTTACAATGTGCATAATTTCCCATTGACTCCTCCATATTTTGACTACTGATCTTCTCATCTCTGTCTCAGCAAATTTTTTTTAACGAACCTTGCATTATTCAGCTCTTTTCATCATTAAGTAATGTTTAAATGGAGAGAAAGATCTTTTGGCATTTGAAAAATTTCATCATTTGTTTATGATGCTTATTCATATTAACTTCCTTTTATTCTGGCCCTGCTATTAAACATTGTTAAAATAATTGCTTCATCATTCTTCAAATTCTCTGTGATGAAGAATCCCTTAAATCACTATAATTTAAACAGTTATACATAATTTTTTATATTTCAAGGTATTTTTTTTTTCAAGGTACTATTTTTTGTGTTACTTGGTGGCATTTATAAATTACTGTTTTGGTAATCACTCAGCTCTATGTGGTTAGATTTGTTGAGTGCACTAGCTAGAAGCAGGATGTTAGCCTGTGTGAATTGGTATTAGTGAAAGTGAAAATGTTAGTTATGCTATGTGTTTTGTTTGTTACGTGCAACAATTTTTCCTTAATGGTACCAATTCCAGCTTTGGTCGGCCAGGAGTTGAATGCTACTGTCAACATGACAGTGGAGCTGCAGTAATCCAACTTCAGTTCCTGATTAATGAGGTTAGTAAAATGATTTATGTGTAATTCGGAGAAGATATGGAGTGTATTTTCTTTAATTTTTCATTAAGCAAGCATTAAAATTAGCTAATATAAGTGATGTAGCATGAATAGCAAACAATAACAATTATAAATAAATTAACTTTTTTAGTTCTGGAAAATGCTTGACTAACTCCTGAAAATACCTTTGTCTCTTGAATACTCTTTTGCTATAAGTAAGAACTAGCAATATATTTTCATGTCCTTGAACATTGCAGATTATCTCTGGAAGTGGTGGAGTACTTTTCCAATAGTACTACCAGTTTCAGTAGGTAGTTAATTTTATTTTGATAGAGTTACTGTCTTAGACATGAACTGAATAATGTTGCCTCAGTTTGGGGTGTGTGTTTCTAGGGATGCAGCAGCTGAGATCTGACAGCAGTGCTGTTCTTGAGCTAGGGACAGGTTTTTAGAAGGACCTCACTAGCTTTGTCAGCACATGGAAATTAACAATTCATTGCTTGATTTCTGTACAGAGATGGGCATGAGTGAACTGATGAACACACACTAGAAAAAGGTCCTTCACCATCACCTCTCAGTATAGCACTGAACCAAACATGAGTGAGCTGAACAACACGGCATCACATCAGTTATCTCATTCCTACTGCTTAACTTACCTGTGCTAAGCTGTTGATGCACATGCTGATGCATCTTTTTCATCCTGGTAATAAATATGCAATGTACTTCCACTGTGATGCTACTCTGTTCCTAAGGTTATGAAAACAAGGTGACTAAAGCGTTTTCTTTCTCCTAGGGAGCTCTTGTGAGTGCCTTGGCTGATGACACCTTACACCTGTGGAACCTGCGCCAGAAGAGACCGGCTATACTTCATTCGCTCAAATTTAACCGGGAACGGTAGGGATTGGTTATTATTGCAGTGCCCCTTGGCATCACACTGCCTGCTATCGTCACATCAGATTTTATTGATGCAGTCCAAGTCATAACTTGTTGCATAATTGAAACTGGGCTTATGCTGGGTTTGAATTTCAATCTGTTAGGGCCCAAAGCAGTTGTGCGTAAGACACACTAGTGCGCTAAACTGAGATGCCTTTTCTATCACTTTGTGTTCCATTGTTGAATATCAATTTTCATATCTTTAAAATGTGGAGGGATAGAACACATTGAATCTGTGTCTTCAGAGGAAATTTGTAACAAGAGAAAGTATGTGCACCAACAAGACAGCAGGAAAACTGGTTCAATTTTTTGCATGGAATTTTTTCTCCCTTGATGGCAAAGCAGATTTCTGCAGTGTTAGAGCTCTTGTTTGTATTAGAGTAGCTGAAACAACTTGCATTTTGCCTAAAAAATTTTATACTCAAGTAATGGAATTGTAAGCAAGCTAGAGAGACAGATAAGATTAATTTCTAAAAGTCAGTTGACTAAATTACTGAAAAACTTGTCCTTTGTTTTAAATGCAAGTATTCCTTCCCTTTTATGAGGTATTCCTTCTTTTCCAGTATATGTAAAGTCTCAGCTGGAATGCTGTGTTTGCTTTTGAACAGTATACATTAGAGATGGACTGCTTGAGAAGCTCAAAGGATACTAGCTAGAATGCAGAATATTTTGTAACTTGTATCACTTTTGAATAGGGCAGGAGATCATAAACTTCAATAATAGGTAGCAATAGAAAAATACTTATGTACTATCCTCTAACATAGTGTCATGCAAAGTGCTAAACAAACTGTTGGGTGGGTGAATTGGTAACCTTGTCATTTTAAAGATCAGGTTATGAACAAATTCATCAGGAACATAATAAATACAGATTACTGGGGTTTCTTTGTATAGAGGATTAAATGATTCTAAGTCCCTTTTGGAATTATTTCTGTGATCACTGTGCATAAAATCTGACCAGGGCCTGTAGTAATAGGACAAGGGGTAATGACTTTAAACTGAAAGACTGTAGATTTAGATTGGATATTGAAAGAAACTCTTCACTGTGAGGGTGGTGAGACACTTTAATTGCTTGCCCAGAAAAGTAGTGGGTGCCTCATTCCTGGAAGCGTTCAAGAGCAGGTTGGATGAGGCTTTGATCAATTATCTATTGAAAGATGTCCCTGCCCACAGCAGGTGAATTGGACTCAGTGATCTTTAAAGACCCCTTCAGGCCCAGACAGTTCTGTGATTCTGAACTGTTGCACAGAAAACAGAAATCTTTGTTAACTGAGGGAAATTCTCTACCCCAAAGGAGGGACAGTGTTCCTTAATGCAGCATAAAAGTCAAATGGAGAGAAATGCAGTTTATAACCACTGGTTTAATGAGGATTGTCCAAGTGTAGGAGATAACAGTAGAGTGTCCAAACTGAATTTTCTACCTCTCCCTTCCTTTTTTTTAAGTGACTTTTCTCTTATTTGTAGTGTCTCTATAAGCATTGGTGTAAAATTAGGATTTGTATCCTGAAACCACGCTTAAATTTGGGCTTCTAAGTAATACTTTAAAACAGGTATTTGAGAAGGTGATTCTGATTGTGTGAAGCTCTATTGTAGGCTGACTTAGAGTTTTAGATTTATGGGTGTCTTTGGTTAAGCAAAGTGAAAGTTTTAAACTATCCTTTTTCTGTAAATGTGATGATATCAGTAGCAAAACCCAGCACAGGGAGTTGAGTGGGGGTAGAAGGGAGTCGTGGTCACTGATGTTGCTTTAGTGGCTGCATGAGTTACTAATCCTGTCTTGCTAAGAAAGATAATGAGAGCACCATAGTTACCATCAGTGGTGTAAGCATAGCTTGAGACAAGGGCTTATTCACCACTTTTAATTTTAAAATATCAATTATAATAATATAAAAGTAGCCAGAACACTTTGGATTCCCAGATCTATACACTGACATGGTCACTTAGGTCATGCTGACTGTTAACTGTTTTCAAATATTCTCTTTTCTTTTGACTAGTTCATAAAATACAACTTTGTAAGATAAGATGTAATTTCATTATCAGGTAAATACTTTGATTTGAACTCAAAGTGCAAAAAAATCACTGTTGAATAATTCTAAATAGGGGCCTTTATAACACTCAGCTCTTAGTAATTCGTTATATCTAATAGTTTCAATATGCTATGTGACTCTGAAGTAAATGGGCTTTTCTTAGGTCAGTTTTATTAACAACTAAATTTATTGGAGAGAGCGTTTGTGAATAAAATTGGGTCTTCTCTGTGACAGCTCACCTTTAAGGGGAAGGAAGTACCTAAGATTCATAAGTGCTCATTAGTTGAAAGGAATGACAAAAGTCAGAGGGTCCACGAACCATCGAAGTTTTATTGATAAATTACACACTTGGCATGGAAATGGGTGCACATAGCAGTGGGTTTTGGATAAAGGAGTAGGGTGAAAAGGAAGAGGGCAATTAAAGGGGGAGAGATGAACTAAAAAAGAGTGAAAGAAAATAGAAGAGAGAGAGAAATTAAAGAGGGAGATGAATTAAAGGAAAAGAGAAGAAGAGAAGGAAAAGAGAAGTACAGAAAGGAGAAAAGAAGGATGCTGGAACGACAACTGCTGATCTCTTTATATCTGGCTGATGGAATGTCAGTCCTGGTTTCAGCATTGATCTAGGTGCCTTGGTCTGGCTGATGAGATGTCCAGGATCCTGGGGGTGCTGCCCAGGCTTGGGGGAGTACCTTTTTATGGGCAGGCTTCTCCACCCCTAAGACAGGTTTCTTTCAGGCCTTTCTGGAAATGAGTCAGAGGGCTTTGGGGGGTCTTTTTGTCTTTAATTCCATGCTATAGTCCATGTCCACTTCCTGCCACTCATTCCTGCACTTGCATTGTACTGTGTTGTGTTCTTCCTAAAGGAAAGGTGCTTCTCTGTCTCTGCTTGACCCTCCTTCTCCAGCCAAAACTTGTTCTTTCTCATGGTGTGTGTCCTTGGTTTTACCAGCAATTCTTGTCCGTTAATAATAACAGGCCTTGGCTGTCTCCACAGCCATCCAGTTATCTGTGTTTGAGACATACACATTAGCCCCTTATCTTCTGGGAATTGAGAGCCCAAAGGGATCTCACTGTGGTCTGCTGTTTACAGGGTGGTTGGACAGTGGGCTTTAATACACATTAGCTAGCTTCTTATAATCAGGGGCTCAAAAGGGTCTTACTTGGGACAACTGCTTAAAGGGTAGCAGGAGAGTGGGCTTTAGTTGTTGTAGTTTTCCATTCTGGACAATTTGAGTTGGTAACTTTCTTTGAATGTTCAACAACAAAAATATTATTCCACTTGGGTTGTTATTCAGACAAGTGAAATAAATTTCCAAGGCTGTTTGTTAAAAACAGATGTTCATTAGACACCTGTTCGTTCCAGGGAACAGACAGTGTTTCTGATAAGCTCAAGGGGAGTTTAGTCCAAGTGAAGTTCATCAAGGCTAGGGCATAATGAGCATTTCTCAAATCAGAGAAATCAGTGTCCTGGGTGGCAGAGGCATGCAGCACCACAACCCATACCACAACTAAAGTCAGCTCCTCTCAGCCACTACGTTCTCAAGTCACAAGCATGAAGTTGTTATAAACCTAATTAATAAAAATTTGAAAGTACTTTAAGTTGTGGAATTATGATCTGTTCATAAGGATAATTAGCTTCTAAAACAGGACTTATTTAAAGTATTTTATATACTACAATACAGCCTTTTAACTGCCTTCTCTAATGGCAGTTTGTCAGCTTGTGAAGGGAGTTAAATATCTTGGAATTCATTATGTGACTAAAGCATTGATTGTAGTGGCATCAGTATTTCCTCTAGGACTCTGTTGAGACTAAGGTTTAAAATTATATAACTGATTTGATTTACCTGGAAATGTGTTGATGTTGCAGAAAAGCAGTATTTGTGTCCTATTTTTTAACATGAATTAAACTTTACACAGGCAAATTTTTATTCAGATTTTGTTTCTAAAGAGCAGTTTCATATGTAAGGTTTAGATTTGAACTAAAAAGTTGTCTTTAGCATAGAAAGCTAACTGTAGCAGTTAGCAACCCAGATGAAAGGATTTTTTTAGTCTTAAAAACTATTCTTTAACTCTGTTTAAAAAAATCAATTTAAAAAAGTAAGCGATAAGGCTGTGACTTCATTAATTAATTCTGTAGTCTTCTGGCACAGCCTTTTAACAGCTCTGCCTAATTCCCTTCTTTTAGTCATGTGGAAGAACTGCTGCCCAATGTCTAACAACACAACCTCTGGTTTTCATATTTGTTTATCCTGTTGGTAATTGAATTTGGTTACCTCAGTTTCAGATGTTTTAAACATCATAAGATAAAAACACCAGAGCTACCTTGTTTCCAAATGCTTGTGCCATGTGTTTAAGTATTTTTTAAACTTACCTGAAAATATGAGTTTTAAATCTGAAAATTATTTCAGAATGCAGTCTATAGTATATGATAGGAAAGTGATGTGAATTCTTGCTTTTCTACTCATGACTTAAGAACAGGGAGTGGTAAGAAAGAGCTGATTCTTTTTAATACAATTCTGTGCCATTACAGGCTCTGTTCTGATATGTGGAAAATGTCTTCTTTGGGTAACTTACATCTTCTTAGATTTGGCAAAACATTTCCTTAAAAGCAGTGGCCAGGAGTCCTGAAGGGGTGGTGCTTTCTGTTGAATCATTAAATTAGTTAAGACTCTGTAGATAAAAAATTGACCATTGATGTATTCATAGCTCCTGACTGCCTTTTGTAGCGGTGACGGTTAGTAATTTCAAGCAAGTATTCTGAAGTGGGGATTGGTGAGGTTTTAAATGTCTAACGAATCAGTTAGCTGAAATTACTGACAGATTTCAAAAGCTCACTGCAAAACAAGCTAGTTCAGGCTTTCTAGCCTTTTGTTTGCAGCTGCTTCATGTTCTGATTATCAAAGAAGAGTTAGGAGATAGTAAACCAATGTCATACTTGGCCACTGTTCCTTGACTCTGGGAAGCGGTGTGTAGGGACCAGGACAAAAATGCTCAGTAATGGGGGACAGTTGCTTGTGTGACTTGTCATCCAAGTGTCTAAATACTATCTCTTTTCAGAATGCATAAATCAGTGTGTGAACTTAGTATCTCAGGTTTTGTATTTCTCTAAGATGTCTTCAGTGGATCACTGTCTTAATCCTTTGCCATCTACATAGCCATGTATAAGTTTCTTAAATGCAAGATTGTTGTGTGTTAACAAGTAGTGCAAGACTCATGTCAAATTTGCTTTGACTTAGTAATAAATATGAATGTTACACTAGGCTAGCTGTGACTTGTTTCAGTGTAGTTAACACATCTTATTGGAGTAAATACTGAAAGCAAGCTGTGAGATAGAGACATACATACATACCTAGTCTAGCTTTAGTTTCCTGCCATGCAGAAACTGTTAAACGTGATGCTGATCTAAGGTGTGAAAAGTGAAACAGGCATCACTAACCAGCCAGGGACATTCACAGATCCTTTTTGAGAGGGTGGAGTGACAGACAACTTGATTAAAAAAAAAAAAAAAGGTAGCATGGGATAACAAATTTGAGGCCCCTTTGCCAGTCAAAGAAAACGAGCTTTGTATACAAGTATGAAAAATTTGTTTCATTATCCAAGACTTACATCCCTGCTGAGCTGACATTGCCTGTTCTAATGCCAAAAGAAAGTTTGTCTTTATGGTAAGTCACAAAGCAAGAATGGTGTAAAAATAGAACTGAGTGTTTCGTGCAAGTGCTCTCTACGTATCGATCTCTGAATGCCTTGATAGCAGTTTAATTTTTAATATGTCAGCTTCTGTGCTGTGGGATTTAAATAGTTTTCCTCAACATGAAACTGCATAATTCAGATTACAAAATTATGCTTAAAATAGCTTTGGCTTTCTATCCTGCTGTAAACAGCAGCTTTAGCATTGTGTTCGGAACACTGGCTACAGAGAGTGGAAAATCCCACTGTATGTACTTATTAATAGTAAGACTTTAAACTTCTATTGGCACATATGTTACCTTGTTAGGTACTGTAACTTTGTATTCAACCTGTGCCTTAGCGGACTTGGGCGTTTCCATTCACCTTGAATTTATAAACTGACCAATTCTGCCACTTTGTGGATAGCAGAAGGACATACAGGTTGTCTTGCCTGTGAGAGCTGGTGATGAGAGACATTGTTTATGGGGTTTTGGTTCATTTTTCACATATAACTAAGTTTTTTGTTTGAAGTTTGTTTTCTTTTTTTCACACTTTTTAGAGTGACTTCCTTCAGAGTGAGAGGTGATGATCACTGGGTCTGCATGCCTGGATGGTGTCATGTAAAGCCTTTCACCTAGCGAGCTTAAAATTTTAACTCAGTGGTGATTCACTCAGGCATGTAATTAGAAGGAGTTTGATCTTGTTTCAAGAAACTAGCAGAAGAAAATTAGCTTATTGACTGTCTGGATTTGCCATATATATGAATGTTTCTTTCACAAGGATCAAATTGCTTTGAAAAATACTTCCTTGAGGCCATGCATGCATGCAGAGTTCCGCATGTCAGTGTGGTTGATGGGACTGCAGTTGTATCAGTTGACTTCTGCTGCCTTTAGCACTGAGGCAGAACCAAAATGCTGAGTCCTGTCGCTCAGAAATTTCAAATTTCTGAGAAATGGTTTTTGAATTGCCTCAGTTGCCCTGTTAGCTATTTTTTTGACACTGACTTTCACAGTGATATGAGGCATATAATGGCCAACTGCCACATTCTTGGGCAGAATTTGACCTCTAGTCTTTAAGTTCTGCCTAAGTGATAGGCTTCTCCATCACTGATAGGAATAATTTTTCTGTCTCATGTGGTAGGGCTACCTCTATGACATGACCATTTCTTTTCTTCAGTTATTTTGTGACTCCCCACATGCCTTTTGAGGCAACTGATTCGAAAAATAAGAGAATTTTTCGGTATTGAAAGAATTTACACAAAGTACTCAAATAATCTGGAACTTTCTTAGCACTGAGGAAATACCCTACAGTATGTATTTGTGAACTCTTCTTGGTGTGTCTGACATGCCAATGGTCTTGCTACTTTTTGTGTTGTCCCAAGATACTTCAGTAACTTGCTCTGACACATGCTCACTCCATCCTGACACCCCGGTGTCTACCACAACTCAGGTACTGAACATAGGTGCTTCTCAGGTGCCTGAAGAGGCAGCCATTCAAGTCAAGTATATTTGGGAAAGCACCATTTGGAGTGCTGGTGTGGGATGTAAATGGAATTGAAGTACTCAGTTCAGTTCCTATGATATACTGCGTTTACCCACATGTTCTTTTGGTGGGACATTTTTGGAATGCATTGGAGAGGATTTCTAAGGCATGTGCCTTCTGGTCTTTGAGGCCTTTTTCGTACAGGTAGATGTTCTAAGCTTATTGAAGTTATCAGATGTGGGAAAAGACCCTTTTGCAGCAGTCAGGCAGTATCAATGCTACAGCTTACTTTCATCAGTATGTAATTTTGACACTGGCTTTTGACTTTTTAAGCCCATGGAAGACTGACAGGAGTCCATGGAGGTGGAGTCTACACTAACATCAGAATTAAACTTCTGAACTTCTGAATATTACATGGTGCTGTCTCATACATGAAAGGTTCAAGATAAAGGTGTGCAGAATACAGCTTTGATAGCTTAATCTTTTATTTTGCCTGTACCATAATGATCTGAGCAGCTGTATACTTACAGTTACTACAGACCTATAATGATAGCCTGAGGCACTAGAAATATTTTAGTGACTTAATAATAGAACCTGTTATCAGTGTTTGTCATACTTCAAAGTATTTGTCACTGTGCTTTGTTGAAGCAGTGAAAAATTCTGAAGAATATATAATGCTTCATAATGCAGTAGACTAGGAAAAGGTAAAGAGTAATTTAGAAGGATTTCTGCTGTCCTAATAATACAGTCAACAGCCTGACATTTTTCCTTAATGTTTCCTCTTAAAAAACTAATTCTTTGAATAACATATTAGTTTAATAAGTTGTGTTCTTTAATATTTCTGTAATTAAATTCCTGTAGGGATTATCAGTTGCTGTATTAATTGTTTTATATTGTGAAACAGCAACAATTAAGATTTTTTTTCAATAGCTTTGACAGATTATCAGGAAAGATACATGATCTGCAGTTAAAAAAGGGAGTCCTTTCAGCAGGTTTACAAACAACTGATTAAAGAATCTCTTCTCATTTCTGAGACTCTCTCATAAGCAATATCCTAAATTAATTTGTGTAAGAACAGTAAATATTTTATCATTGTTTTCCCCTGTGGGTGTGTCACTTGCTTATTTGTATATAATTTAGTTTTCTTATTCTATTGGTTCAACTCTTACAAGATCACTTTGCAAGAAAGAAAGCTGTATATTTTTTTGAGGGGTAGGGAAGGAGCATATATTTGCAGATATTCACAAATATATATGCGGTGAAGAGGAAGATTTTGTGCTTACAGTAAATTACAGCTACAGGAGACTTTAAAGCTACCTTGACTGCTTTGGGGTTGTATAACAGTGCCTCATTTTAGTGGTGATGTTAGTTTATACTAAAATCTTGCTGTAGATTTCATATTGAAAAAATAAATCTCCTTAAAGCATATTTTTTTCTATAAAGGGATCTTTCTGTTTGTGAAGATACGGGAAAGTGAAATATTTGAAATGACATCCTGTGCCCAGTACTGGTTTATGCTAAAACTTTGGTCTGTTTCACAAAATGTACTATGCTTACTGAGGGAGCTGAAATTGCCTTGGAGACAACATGAGGAATCTGTTGTGCCATGAAAGAACTGCCTGCAAAAGCCTGCTTTCTGTGACTGCCGGCTCAGACAATCCCAGGCTGTCTCTTTAGATGCACAAAACTGGACTATTTTAAATCTTAGATGCTTCTATTTTAGTGGTTTTGGGCAGAATGGCTTGTTACAGGAGAAAAGTATGGTAGTCTGCTTTTGACTGCTACATTGTTTTTGGGCAGTTGAGGTTTGTGTGCAAGAAAGACTAGTACAAAATTTCTTCGTCTATTGTCTCTTTGATGTGTTCTCAACAATTGATTATATTTTCCACTTTTATGTATATATCCATTTGGGGATAGGGAGAGAGAGGGAAGAGTGCTTGAGTTGTAGAAAAAGCTTGAGGATTATATGGCCAATTCTTCTGTTGATCTTAAAATACAATATGGATGAAGTATATTCTAATCTTGTGGCAAAAAGATAGATTTCTGAAAAAAAATCTCTATTTTTCAGAAAAAACAAATGCTGTCCGTAGCCAAGTGTCAAACAAGCAAGTATTGCATCACTACCAAGCAGACTCTAACCTTTTGTTTCCATCCGCCAAAAGGTGTTTGAATCCCTTCAATCATCAGTCCAATCCTCAGCAGAACAAACAAGGGTGCTGGCCATTCAGAGGGTCCTAGCTTCACTGATGTTTAGTTTTTTAAGAGGGATGTGACACTTCCAAAGTTGCTTAAAATATACGCAGTTTAAGGTAAAGCCTTAATCAGTGAGGAGAGAAACTCAGTGTATGACTTTGCTGTTGGAAATATTATTCTGCAAGTTGTTAAAATAAATGCAGTTATCTGAAATGAATCAGTCAAAATATAGTTGAGTTTCTCTAAGTTGGAAGACATAATGTTTCCATTAAGAAAATAAAAAAATAGTAAATGATGTAGGAATATTTATTTTATAGAATAAATTACACAAGTCTGATTGTAGAAGAATGGTAAAATACTTTGAAGAATAAGGTTAAGAACTGTTATGTGCCTATTCTTTACAATTTTGAAGTCTTTTCAACCTCCTGCCTTTGAGAGCTTGTAAATATTTCGTGAATCTACTTGTTCTGTTCTTTTACTATTGGCATGGAATCACTTCGTTGTTTGCTATCTCTTGACAGAATTAATCTCAGTTGCACGAAGGAGACAGTAAATTGCACATGCCTGCCTATGCAAGAAGAGTATCAAGAATATTGAGGAGCTTCTTTAAATGTTACTCTTGGGCTATAGCAGTCAAAACTGAAGGCCCAACTTCTATTTTTGCCCACTTTAAATGATGTGAAATAGATTGGCTTTCATAACGAAAGTGTTGGACAATTGTAAATAACAATATTAACTTCTTAATCAAGGCAAGCCTACAGTCCTGCTACTGATTATTTTTCTGGCTGCTAGGCTATGATTTTGGATCCAACTGATCTGGTTGCCAGCTGCTTCTGGCATGTGGAGTGCTGGCACAAAAAGCCACTGTGATGTTGCTGAGCACTGAAGGTTTATGTTTATGCTGGATCTTTATAGACAGTGACTGCCTACCGAGGATGAATGTGTACCAATGGATGTGATTTAGCTTCCATTAAAATATTTTTTTTCAAGGATGTTGGGGAAACACAAATTTTCAGGCTGTGGTGTTTGCAGATTAGCGTGCTTAGTTAATGTGTTGCAACCTCTGCAAGTTGAGTTGAAAGGGCATTTCAAGTCATGTATGCAGTATTTTTTTCTGTCAAACATCAATGAAAAAGTTAGTGCAGCCTTTTGGCATAAATATTCAAGGACAAGAAGTTGAGTTGGAAAGCAGATAGATTAGATATTTGTTTGAGCAAAGTCTATTTCCTAATTAGGAGGAAATAAGTGAAAAAAACCCAAAATGACACACTTCTGAATCCACGCAGTATCACTACAGAAGCTTTACCTTTTGAAACCTGCAGTGCAAATTAACAGCTCTTCAGCCATTGCAATTTCTCTCTTTGCTGCTATTAGCCTTTCCTTTCAGCTCATTTGTGTGCATATACAGCATCTATTGCAAAGGATCTAAAGTTGTTCTTTGCATAAATACTTAACAGGCTTGTGAAGTGAGGCATGGATTTGGCAATAAGCAACCCAATTGGGAGAAAACAAGAACAAAAAGAATTGTAAAGCTAAGGATTAGAGCCAACAGAACAAATTCTCATTGTTCTACCTTATCACTGGAGCATTTCTGAAAGCCCAAGTTTGATAGCTAAGTAATTTGGCAGTTTCTTTCAATATCAGACCCTGTCAGATTAAAATGATTTAGAGTTTCCAGAAAGTTTCTAGACTCCAATTTTGAGTTAGCATTCTGTCATTTTGTACAGACATTATTTCCTTATCTTGGAGAAATAGTCAACAATAATCAGGACCCAAGGGGGCAGAAATAATCTGGTTTTCAAACACTAGTATTTGTGCTGGAGCTGTGGTCAAAGAGAAGTTCTCTGCTGGTGCATACAGTTGATAGCTGTTGAGTCTTGTGCAGGTACTCCCTTCTAGAAGAAGAAGAAGAAGAAGCTGTCAGGCAGAAAATTAAAACATGATTAAAGTAAAGTAATAGCCTGAAATTTAAATCACTTTTTAAATGGCTTTTATAATTGTTTAGGCTTATTCTAATGTTTGCTCTTTAGGGGTTAATTTGGATTACATGTACTTACTTTTCTTGAGTTTTATCTTTTGTCTTTGTCTCCTTCCTTGAAACCAGCTTTATCTGCATATGACAACTTCTAAAATCCTTTGTTCTTTTAAACTTGAAGTTAGATAGATTCCGAAAGGAGATTTATAGGCTTTAGGAGTATTTTATTTTAAGTTTGACATGGTAGCAATCTTGATCAAATACATTCAATATGATAATTTTTAAAGGTGACTGCTGTAATTTCTTTTATTTTAATGATTTATGAGTTTTAGAATACCTTGCTTTCTATTTTTTTTTGTTCAGCCTAAGGTTCTACTTGGTCTGTTCCTCTCGTACTTTGGTCATGTACTAGCTTTTCTACTTTACCTCAAACTTGTCTTATATGTTCCTGTTTGCCTATCGCCTTATTTCTACCTTTTGGTAGCATAGGCCTTGCAGTATAGGATATCAGAAAGACATTTCTCTAATTCCTTTTTGGTGGCTTTCTCTTTCAGGATAACATTTTGTCATCTGCCTTTCCAAAGCAAATGGCTGTATGTGGGCACCGAAAGAGGAAACATTCACATTGTCAATGTGGAATCATTTACTCTCTCAGGCTATGTCATCATGTGGAATAAAGCCATTGAACTGTGAGTGTAACCAAGTGTTGTCTGTGGAGGGAAGGGAACAGCAGTGTCCCAGATGTTAATATCACTTGCAGGAATATCATTGTTATATAGAGTGGCCTTCATATTCATCTTACTGCACTACATGCACTATCAAAGTACATAGTCATGTAAATAATTTTTATTTTCAAGAATGAGAAGTGCTAATGGTAGTATATGTTTCTGCCTATCAGCAGTTTATCAGTATTTTATCATAGTTCTTGGAGCAGATGTGGAAATAGACAATATAGAAATAGATGTAAAAATCACTATGTGTGGGGATAAAATAGAAGAAAAAATAATAGATCTCAAAATATGGTGTGGCTGGTACTTAGACAGACATGTCACTTCCACAGTTTTGGGATAAAGACCAAAGTGTAAAGACAATGCATTTTTTAAGAGAACTGATGTATTCTGAGTTGGAAGTGACTTTCTGAAATGCAAATTTAAACACGTCTATTCCAAGAGCAAAATACATTCTGTAGCTATTGTCACTGCACCTCCTTTTTTTAAAGTTAAAATTGTATATACAAGTATAGTGGTTTGTGGGGGAAAAGTTGTAGTTATGTGCTGCTCTTCCTGGGCTGGTGTTTTGTTCCTAGTATGTGTTCTTTCAAAAATACACAAAGGCCATCACTTGCTAAAGGTTGTTGAAGCAAACACTCCTCTTTATTAACCATCTTTTTCAGTAGCAAGAAGTCAACATAAAGTGTTAATTCTGTAACAATGGCTATCTTGGGCAGTTTATGAATAATGGCAAAGCCTGTTTTCCGGTGTAAAAGCAAACGTTTTATCCAACAGAATCAATTCTGTAACAACAGATGTTAAGATAAAGTTTTTAAAGCTAATGGTAATTTTTTTTGTTGATAGGCAGTAAATTAGTCTTTCCTTAAGACAGAAACTAAGTGTCTACAAATAGACACAATATTTATGGTCTTGAAGATAAAAAAGTAACTTCATTTTGAAATATCACAGCTTACTTACATGGAGTCTGTGTCTGCAGAATCTCTATTACTTCCAATTATTTTGAGATGCCATTTGGGGCAGGGGACAATTTTTAATGGAAATGTTTCTTTTTTAGGTCATCCAAATCTCACCCAGGACCTGTTGTCCACATTAGTGACAATCCAATGGATGAAGGAAAGGTAGGATATGTTTAAGGACTCCTCAATACAATATTTTCAAAGCAAGACTTTTTGAAGTACCACTGCTATTTAAGGAAGGTTTTAGGCCCAGAAAATTACACAAAGCAAGGTACTGACACGACTGTAGAGCACATTACTGGAATAATTCATCTTGTAATTGGAAACGTTTGAAAACACAGCTGAAAATGATTAGCTGCAAAACTTCCTGAAATAAAAGCAAGGAATTGTACTTATAGTGATAAAAATTAAGATGTTACCAAAAAAAGCACCAATCATAACTAGAGTTCTGAAAGGGTGATGGAAATGAATTCTACTTAATCATGCTCTTTGGTATTATATAAGTAAACATTTTAGAGTTATGAAATAGCATATTTATATAGAATACCATATACTTTGTCTTTAAATTAACTAATCTGAGGCAGGGATTTTGTGGAATTTGACATCTAACTCATACTCCCATATTAGGCCATTTATTATAATCACTAGGTGCTGTCTGCTAATGAAACTGCCTATGGAACACCAAGATATTTTAGAAGAGTAAACCAAAGAGAGAAGAGTTTAGAAGTTTAGAAAAGTAAACCAAAGTATATGAGAAAGATCTATGTATTAGACTTGTCTTTTTATTCTTATGGATAGTATTAACATAATCATCTGTTCATCTTGACAAAAGGTTTTACAGTACACGTCCTTGAAGCCCTTGCAAGACAGAAGTCTTCATCCTGTGACATACTGTTTTGCTTACTGGTGTTCTACATGTGCAGGGGAAATATTTTTTGTCTACTTTGTGTTTTTCATGTCAGTAGTAGATTAAATTGGAGAGAAGGAATGGTCCTATTGTCTTAGCAGTGGGTTGAAAGTTTTAGCTAGTTATCAGCTTGTATCCTAAACTCCTAGGGTTTCAGTCCAGCAGAGAATTTAATGAGTAGAGGTTTTTTCATTAGAATGAGGCTCACTGCAGTGAGTGCATAACAAACGGGTTTCTCTGTAGAATTAGGTTTGAATCACATTCCAGGCTTATAGACTCTAGAACATGAATACAATGAAGCTGTTGTAATTTCAGGAAACATAAGTGATCAATTTATTTTAATGTGTGCTACTCCACACCTAATTATTGTCAATTAAAGTTTAAAAATGACTGGTTTTATTCATCAGGCTATCAATCAGTGTTTTGAAATCTGACCTTACACTTTTCTTATTTCTCGTAAGAAAAACATTACTAAAAAAACCCTATGTAGTTGCAAAAAGCTCCCATGTACTCACTTTTAAAATTTTTTCATGCTTCTAGCTTTCTAATCATGGTTGTTTTCCTTCTGTTTTAAGTTAAAATAGAAAAATTATAATAATATATGGCATATGATAGGCAAGATAATTTAAAATAATGGTATACATAACATTAATGGGAAAAACGGAATATTCACTTTTACTAGATTAAACATGTCTAATATTTATGGTACTTTAGTGCTGTTTAGAACTGAAAGAGATGAAATATTTTATATATAAGCTTGTAGGAGATCTGTTATTTTTTTGCTGGAGACAACTGTACACCTTGAAAATTTTAACATGCTGAAAGACTGTCCAGGCAAAACCTCTAGATATGGCAGTAGATTTTTACTAGTGCCTTATGTTGGCCTTGGGGTTTTTTTTCCCCATTAAAAGAAGTAGCACTTAAGATAGGAGAGCAAAACACTTAGATACTCAACAGTGTGTTAGACCAGCTCTTACAAGCAATTTTAATCTTCACTCCTTGCAGAAAAGGGTTAATCTTGCTTTTTGCAAAAAGATTATTTGGGAAATGATCTAGTTTAATTTATCTAGCTTTCCTTCTATGAACAAATAATGTTTCTTGTGTTCCTTCAGCCAGTTGTCTCAATTGTGATCAACATCTGGAGAAAGCTTGTAGTACATAGTTTCTTTATAGACAATGAACTCTTACTGAGAACGTCAGGGGGAATATTGTATTCTTTCAGCAAATTTAAGCAGAATGAATTCCAATGAGGAAAATGCACAATAAAGTTCTCCTTTTCAACACTACTCATTTTCACTCAGGATGGAATACACATAGCAGGGTTTAGTGTTGATCTTTGTGCAACTCAAAACTATTTTCAAGGACTCTACAGTAGGATGCTTTCATTTTTTTTCTAATTTTGCATGAATATCCATTATATTTTATGGAACTTGAGGAGAATAAGTACAAAGTAAACCTTTCTGACGTTAATGACTTCACCTCTTTAATTTTTGTTTTCATAACTACCTGCAGTTACTACATGTAGTATTATGCTGCATGTCTTTTGGGACAAGAACTTCAGGCATTGCAAATGATGTAATTTTGCTTTTCCTTATAAAGAATTGATGCATCTTCTTATTAATGCAGCTTCTGATTGGCTTTGAATCTGGGACGGTGGTATTATGGGACCTGAAGTCAAAGAAGGCAGATTACAGATATACACATGATGAGGTAATATTTTTCATCTGCATTGCTTACCCTGAGGATATAATTCACTACTCTAATAGTGACTTTTATTATTTTTTTTAATCTCCTGCTTCTGTCACCAGTGGATCAGTAAGTTCACCTCTTTGAATTTGCAAGTACTGGAAATTTTCTCTGTAAGAGCGGTAGGGCTTGAATAATAAACTTCAGACCAGGTAACTTCACTGAGTGCAAGTTTGTAAAGTAATGAATGGTGGCATGGATTGGATTTCTTCACTAAGCTTTTTGATCTTTTTTCTGTTTAATCATGTGACTTTCACCTGTGTTAAGGGTTTAAATTGAAACGATGATTTAGCAATTTCTGTAATTTGGAATCTCTCACATATTCTGAAAACTGGAAAGAGGAAACCGCAGGGGAAGAAACCACCAAATAGTCTCGCTACAACATTTCTCTAAACACCTTTTCTCTGTAGAATAAGATGAAGATCAGTTCTTTGGAATAAGAGTGGGGGAGGTTTAAAAAAATTAGGTGACATTGATTTCTTTAAAACTTGGTGCTTGAGAGAATAGACTTTTTGAAAGACTGAGATTTAGAAAAATCATTTAGCATAATATCCAAGTTGATGTATTTAATTTAAAATAATATAAAATTGGTCTTGATTACATTTTGTTGACTGTAAAATGGCTTTTTCATTGTTCAGTACCAGCTTTAGGGTTTTTTTTGGGAGGGGGGGCTGGGATTGTTGAGTTTTTTTGCTGGCAGTTGTGGCTCAGTACTTGTAATCATGTGTGTTCTACCAATGAGGAGTTTGCTTGGAGGGGGAGGCTCTGAAGTAGTCTAAGCCTTAAATCATCAGAAATGTTTGTATAAGCCCCAAAGTATGATATGCAAAGAATAATTTTTCTTTCTTCCATTTTCATGTTTCAGCCATGAACCTAATTAATTCCCTTTGTCATTCTTTTATAAATTTACTCATGTCTTCATCATCTTTTTCTTCCTATACTTCTTACTTATCGTGTTCTTCTCTAACTTTTTAACCATTCTATTTTATCTTTGTTTTATAAAACAGAAACACAGCAGCATAGTATATATGAAGCTGTTGGCACACTGGATTTATCATGTGGAATAATTGTCTTTGGACTTGTTTTCTTTATCTCTTGATATTGGATTAGCCTTTTAATAGTGCAGGCATAAAGCAGATGCTTATGTGGAACAGCCCATTATAAAACCAGAGGTTCATTCTTCGGGTGTTACTTGCCAAGTCAAAGTCCTGACATTTAGGTGTCATTTTGCATTGACATAGTTGGACAGTGAAAATTTAGGTCCTTATGCAGTTTTTCACTGAAATCCTGATTTCTACTTTGAATGTGGTTTGTTACTGTCCGCAGACTCTACATCTTAATATTGTTGTTGTGATTTTCTGAGTTGCTTATGAATAAACTGAGCATTATCAGTCCCTGAGGGTCTCTACCATTTAGCTTCATCCATGAACTAATCAATTAGTGCCAGCCTGTCTTTATTCCAGATTGCTTTAATTCCTTAACCAGTTATTTATTTGTTCAAAAATACCTAGTTTTAGCTTCCTTTGAGATATGTTGTTGAAGGACTTTGAAAATTTTGTAGACAGCTTAAATGATGTTTCCATGAGCCACATGCCTGGTACCATTCTTGGAGGTTTGTTTGACTATAATTACCTCTCATAAAAAGCATGTTGACTACTTCTGTCTGGTGTATTATACTCATCAATATGTCAATTAACTCTGTTCTTTATTGAAATCTTGTTGCAGTTTCTAGAAACTTACCTAAGGTAGACACCATGCTGCTTATTCTGTATTTTTTGATTTTGTGGTCCATTTATTTAAAAATTGACTAAATATTTGTCTCAGTACCTTTTGGAACCAATTCTGACTCGAGAGGCTGTAGAGATCAATGTATAGTTCAGATGTTATATCTTTGATTTTCTTCAGGATTTAGAAGTGCATCAAGGTGTTCAGTTTGAGTTTTTTGATTGCAGAAGAGGTAATGAAATACCTCAGGTCAGACCCTTGGTAAA
This sequence comes from Drymodes brunneopygia, assembly GCA_013400955.1. Classification (NCBI taxonomy): domain Eukaryota; kingdom Metazoa; phylum Chordata; class Aves; order Passeriformes; family Petroicidae; genus Drymodes; species Drymodes brunneopygia. The sequence continues at coordinate 190,830 of VZTZ01047251.1, read as the reverse complement.
GAAATGTGCTATTCATAACTTGGGAATGGTTAGGAAGGGAAGAGGAAAAAAATGACAGTCTGGTAATACAGTGATTTCCTTGCTCATAAGAGTGCGCACACAGAGGACTCAGAGTGGAACATTGGAGCAGTGCCTTGTCTCAGGAGACCTTCTCTGTCTCTTGTTAGTGTGACACAGAGCAAAGAAAGTTCTTTGCCATTTTGTTTCCTGCTAACAAACTGTGTGAATTTGAACATTTCTGTGCACAGAATCTTTCTAGCTAGTTTTGTGTTGGCTTCCTGGTTTCATGGCACTGTCAGAGAGCTGTCATGCACTGACTGTAAGGGCTGTATTCCATCATGGACATGTGTGCCAACCTACCCTTAAGGGACAGGGAGCACCTAATGTCACAACATGCTTCACCTCTTCTTTCATGGAGGGTAATGCATGTGACATTCTGCCCCGTAGCAGGAGTAGGATTTTAAGCCTCAGGATATATACCCTTGGTTCTCCGCTTGTTCTTGATGAGAGCTCTTCCGACTGTGGAGTTGACAAACAGTGAGCAGAGAGCTACTTATTCCAATCTTGTCACACTTGCCATCTTAGTGGGTGGCTAGGCTTCCTCAGGCATCATGAGCAGGGTGGCCAGGACATTGATACCATAAAGAACGTTTGCTAGAGACTTTGCCATGGGAATGGTTTCCTCCTCTCCCATCACTTTGTAGTTGATGTTATTCTTAAAGCATGTAACTTGGAGGTCTGCATAGTCTTTCACCATCATTTGATGCAACTTTCTTAACTCAAAACTTCAGATGTGTGCAGGAATCCAAATGTCATTCTTTCTTCCTTGGCACAGAAAGATCATAATGAGGGTCAAAATCCCTGTGTGTCCAGAGGTTTGTGGAAAGATATCTGTTATTTCCTGAGGGAAGACGTTGAATCCAATTGTATGGGTTTGTAGCTTCCTGCTTGGTTTCATTTCTAATGGCCTGGCCTTTAGGAGGCTTCCTTGAAGCAAATTCCCATGTTGTGGTAGGGCAGTCTCATTTGTTGCATGAAAGCCAGGTTAATTTAACACTGTGCACACTTTTGTCCAGTCTGAACATGTGTGCCTTCCCAGCACCCTGGGCTAATAGCTGCAGCACAAGGATGCTGGGACACTCATCCCAAGGACAGGAGCAGGTGGGTAACATTAACCATGGCTGGGGCATGCAGCCCTAGGTCATGATTGGGGTTAGTGCTGATTGCTGGCATATTCTTCCCTCCAGAACATGCTACTTACAGGAAATTCAGAGAATTTAGTTGTAATTTGTACTTGATCCTTCTATATTATGAATTAAATCCTGAACTTAAAGTAGTGTATATTTTTAAATAAAACAGTAATATTTTGAATATTTAGAATTAGTTAGAATAATGCAAAAATGTAACATTCTTTCCTTTTGGAGGAAATTATTTGTACATAGTGGAACTGCAGCCGTGAATGAACTTTCGTTAAGAAAATTTATTTGAAATCCTTTACTCAAAACATCCTTTTTGTCTTGGGCAGGCTCAATGAAAAAGTAAGACTAAATTCCTTTTGCACCCTTCTTAAGCCTTTTATAGCAGACATTAGGGATTTAAGGAAAGTAAGCTGTGCATTTGCTATGTGAAATACAGTTTATATTGAGTCATTTTCCAGCCCATATGTTCATGAAAGAAATAAATTTCTCAACTGTTAGTTTTCTCCTAAAGGAAAGCCCCAAATCCCTCAACTGTAACTTCTGAAAACTAAAGCTTGTTTTATAATCAAGTCCCTTCTTCAAGTAATATTTTTTTGTTCTGATGTCAAGTAAGCTTTGACAGCATTAACTATAATACATTATAGATTACTATTTTTAGACTCAGTGTTCTGGTACAGGGTTGAGTGTAAGAGATTTAGAGCATTAAAAACATGTCAAAGTAGCTTGTGGAGTTAAGAGGGACAAGGGAAAGAGAAACAACCCTCGTACGTGACTTGCCAGAAACCAAAGTGTGTCAGTGTATTTCATTTCATCGAAACAATCTTCATGATGTATTGTCTCAGTAGCTACATCTTTCTTGTTTTCTTCCTTTTGCAGAATATTTTTCCCTTCCTTAAGTTGTTGACAAGAGAGCATAGGTACTTCCAAGTTTTAAAATACTTTCTTGTATATTTTGGTGAACCTGTAGAAAAGGAGTCAGTATCATCATCCATTCACGTTTAAGTGAAAATGCTGCCCATGCCAGGGAAATTAAAGGACTGTCATAATAAGACTGTGAAATCTGAATGGGATATGTTGAATAACCAATCTGGTTTGCAGAATAACTAGTCATGGACTTTGCCAGTCATGCACAGTATATTTCAAGCTCAATTAATGTCCCAAGAGAGTAAAAGATCTTTGAGAAACACAAAGAATTATGGAAGAACTTGTCAGTGTCTCTGGTGCGTTCCATATGTGCAGTAGTCTAAATTTGGTGTTAGAAAACTGGATGAAAAAAATTCACTTCGAAACAGGGTAAACTGCTTAAATTAATAACTTTTGTATTTGCATCAACAAAATCCTCCATGTACTGTTCTGGTTTTGGCTGGAATAGGTTTAATTTTCTTTCTAGTAGCTGGCACAGGGATGTGTATTTAGATTCACTATGAATAACTTTGATAACACACTGATGTTTTAGTTGTGCTGAGTAGTTCTTTTCATTGCAATTATTAAACTGTTCTTATCTCAACTGATGAGTTGTACGTTTTTTCTGATTCTCCCCCGCATCCCACTGGCAACTGAGCAGCTGTGTGGTGCCTGGCTGCTGGCTGGAGTTAAACCATGACAGATGAGAAGTGTGGTCTCAAACTGTTCCGAAATCATATGCACGTAATCAGATGTAGGGCTAAAATAAGCCTGTGGGAATTTAAAAGAATGGGATTATTTGTATCAGGATCTAATGAATTGAAACAGCTAAATTCTCCTGGTGGAAAAACACCATAAAAACTTGAGTCTTTGTTGATGAACTTGTCTCTTAAATTTCAAGGTTGCATTTAAATTATTAATTTTTGTACCTCTTAAAAGAACCAAGAACTAATAATGATTTCTAGGGATATTTGCAAGCTGTTACAGAAGTAAAAATAAATTTAATAAAATGTTTTAAAATATGCATTAATCTCTTGAAAAGCTAGTGATCTACTTAAGATATTTCTGTAGGAGTCTTGCATATAAATGCTTTTAATTTTGTTCCTCAGACTTTTTCAGTTTATTTATGATTGCATTTTACAGTCCTGTGTAAATCTCCCTCAGTTAACTGCTGCATTTCCTGCAAGAATGTTTCCTTCTTAAAATCAGGTATATTCACCTTCTTTGCAGGCGGCATAGCAGTAATTTTTCAACATGGAATAATCTTTCTGGGACAGATGGTCAATTGATTTTGTGTTTGTGTACAGCCTGTCTCTGCATAAAACTCAGGGATAGTTTCTACAATTTCTAATAAAGTTTAGGCATATGTAGGGCAGCATGGTCAGTTGTGCTGTTATTCAAAAAAGTAAGATTCAATTCCCCAACCCTCCCAGAAAATACCTAACTGTCTCAGAAGTTTTGAAACAAACTTCCCTAGAGTTCAGAAGAGGTACCTTAAATTTGAATTAAAGTGAAGGGGATAGTAGGAATATTTCTAATAATAGGAATACTTCTAAAGAAGCCTTTAGTGGTAATTAATTAAAGATTTAGCTAGACAAAGTTGGTTGCTTTTTTATTAGGGTTCTCTCTGAGTAAGTTCCTGTAAAGGTTGCCTGTATTTGGTTCATGTTTGTAAATGGAAGGACTCAGTGGTTGTGAGGTCAGGACTTGGTTTACCTGTGCAGACAACTCCACTTATGGATACAAATGCCTTGTGCCTTAAATGTAGCAACAATGCTCTGATATTTGGGTATGATCTTGTTAAAAGGGGTTACTTTCTGGTCCCATGTGACCAGGAAATATTTGAGACACAGTCAAATCTGCACCAGCTAATAAAAACATGCTGCTGCTACCAAAAAGAAAACAGGAAGTTTTACTCCGGATGGGAATTAAGATGAAAACTGAGACTTCTATTATGCATGAGTAAGTTTTGCATAAAATACTGGAATAAAAATATATACTTCTAGGGGCTGTTTAGTGTCTTAAAAGATTTGTGTAGATTTGCAGTCTCAGTGGGTTCTGCTTCATTTTTCTATTTTATGCTTTCCTTCAATTCCAGCACTAATATTAACCTTGGAAAAAATGTCAAAACGTTTTTGCTCTTATGTATTGAGATGATTTTTCAGATATCAGTTTTGTTTTGGTGATCAAGACTGTTGCTAGTCAACAACTAGTGCTCTCAGCTAACTAGTTAAGGTTATTGTACTTTTCTCTTGTCACTAAGCCAGCTTGTTGTGTACCTCAAGGTAATGCTGGAGCTACTTACAGAGCTGGTTTTATTTTTTAGGCTTACAAGAATTTGTGAATTGTGTGATAGCAAAGGATATTGCTCTGTACAGAAGTTTATCATACCCAGCCCACAGAGTTGTTAGTAGGATTATTTTAAAAAACATAAAGCATGTATTTTAGTTACATTTAAAAAAATATTTAGCTGCATTACTAAATATAACAAGTGATTCTAAAACTAAAGAGACTAAAACTAGACAGTAAGTAGCCATAAACCCAAAAGGCTTGTGGTCTTTCAGAGTTTTTTTTTCATTCCTCCACATTCCTTGCAGAAAGTGAGAGCAGTCATCCTTCTCCTTTGTGCTCAGATCTTTTTATCTTCTTAAGCATTAATTCTGTTTCAACATTAATAGGTTGTTGTGTTTCCCTTCTCTTGACATTCTTTTGCAAGAAAAGGAAGAATTGATCATTTCTCAGATTTATTCTTCCTTCCTTTTATGAAACTTGCTTTCTTCCTGGTTCTTTAAACCTATTTTTACGTATATGTGGATCAAACTGTTCCATTTACACTATGGGCTGCCTACTGTTGTCAGGGTTAGACTTCATATGGGAGATCGTGTAAAATGTACTGATTATATTGTATTTCTAAGCATGCTGTAGACAATTATTTTCTCAGTGACACGAGCTTTTTTAAATGCAACCTTCTCTTTACTGAGTCTGCACTCTCAAACTTGTTGATCCCTTGCTTTATTTGGTATAATGTTGGTGAATTAAAAAAATCAATATTTATGCAAGATGCCTTTTTACTACGCTAGTTTTTGCTAAATAAAAATTCGACAGGCAAGAATGAACAAGACTATTTCACTTTGACACTAGGAGACATCATGTGAGGCATGTAGGTTTCTGAGCTACATGTATAGATGAGATATTGGTACATAGAATCTGTCTAACAAAATCTATAGTGATTCCACAATACATAGGGAACAATATTAAATTTCACTAAGAATTGCTAAACTTAATCTGTAGTTGACATATATCCAGATCTTCTATTAATTTATTTTGGGGAAATTTTTACTGGAGGCTCTAGATTCATGTAGCATAGCCATTTTCCTCTGTCATTTAAGCTCTGGATTCTCACATTCAGTTTGCTGGAAACTGTCGTGTCTCTCTGTATAACTTCATGAAATATGAAGACCTGATCTGTGTATAATCAGTCTGAGCAAAGCTTGCTTGGATCTGTCTTGAGATGTGCTCTTCAGCCGGTAATTACGGCTTAAGCTGTCATTGCTGGTTACAGTTCTCCACTACTCACACACCCCGGTTTCCTCACAGAGGAAATCCCGAGGTCCCTGCAGAGCTGGAGTGAGTGTAAGCCCTGCTTACGGACAGAATCACTACTGAGGGCATCCACTCAAAAGATGGTATTGTAAAGCCAACAGTTTTAATTTACTCAGCACCTGCTTTTCTAGTTTACCTAGAGTAATGTCTTTGTCATAAAATGTACCTTTTCAATATTACCAATGTTCCATGTTTCTTGCAGTTCATAGTTCCTTTTGCAGCTTCTGGGTAGTAGAGAAATACTTCAAGGTTTCATTGTTTACTGATATTTTTATGCTATAACTCAAATTTTCTTGAACATCACCTAATGGTTTCATAATGTCTCCATATAATAACAGAGATACTGGAAGCAAAAATGGCACCAATCTTACCTTGCTAGTTAATATTTTTGCCTTATTTATATTCTTTGCATCATTGTTTACTTTCCTCTTGCCTGAAGGCAGCAACTAGATTTTATTTATTTAGCTGTTTTCTGTAGATTTTATACAGCATGGTGTAATTGTTCCATTCCTAATTTTAGGAATGCAGAGATGATCTTGTATTTATGGAAAGATTTACTAGTAGATTCTTGTGCTTTCCTACACCTCAAAGCTGCCATATTAGAGCACCCAGACTAATACTTTGCTTTCATCATCATAATTTCAAAGAAGTTTTGTTACTTCAATTGTCATTTTATGGAAATTTTAAGCCAATGCTTGCTTTTTGTGCACATCCATATAGACATCTCAAAAATATATATAACACTTGAACTTAATAATTTCATCCCATGTTTTTGGAATGGACAATATGCTTTTCCCAATACCAAAAAATTTTGGTTAGCCAAGCTTAAATAAGTGCTTGCAGTTATTCTTTTCATACTCTTCATGGGAAAATACTTCAATGTTTTTGAGGAGGGTGGGTCCCCCCTTATCCTCTTAAAATGTCGCTAGGGTGAAGACAGTATTTTTGATGGATGAAGTGTGTCTGAAAGTATTACTTACCTACTGAAAACTTGCCATCAGTAAAATAGGACATAATAAGATGGGTAATATTTAATTAGTAATTTCTCTAATTGACTTTTGGTGTTTAATGTCATTGAGGAAAGGTGTAAGAATAAAATGATGATAAGATACATGACTTATGCTGTTCTTCTTATTCTCACATAGGCTATCCACTCTGTGGCTTGGCATCATGAAGGAAAACAATTCATTTGTAGTCACTCAGATGGTACCTTGACCATATGGAATGTAAAATCTCCTACCAAACCATTCCAGACAATCACTCCACACGGTAAGATGAAAATGGATACCCACTGCACTTGACAGCTCTTAAAACACAGAGAACTTGTTTTTAATAGAAGTGTGGTTTGCAAAAAACAAGTATTAAAAATGCAATTGCAGTAAAAATCTTTCCCTGTCATACCAGTTTCTCATGGATTTCACTTGAAAAAGAAAAATCTTTATGAAATAAGAATCCAAATCAGTGCAGCTTTCTCTAAATCTCTAAGCGTATCTTTCACACAATGACACTGATCTTGGAGTTTTGCTTATTTTGCAGGGCTTGCTTTTTGCTTGACATTACAATCCCCTATATTGTTTAAAATACATATAAGCAAGCACCTGTTCTATGCATAAATATGTAGATTACCACATAAATTTTCAGAAAGGTTTGTAACAGAATAAGACTAGTACGTGGTAAGATGTTCCTACTTCTGAGTGGTCCTCCATTAATGTTAATCTAGGAAATTAACATTACATTTTCTTGTTCTGTGAAATATGCTGTTGCTCTTCAAGTAAGTTCTACACAAATGCCAGGTTTACATGTTATGCATTTCTATATGTCATGTCTCAGCAACTTATTTACTTCAGATTTTTAAGTGTGGAAGTATCAGTGAGGATAATTGCACAGTTGAGAGAGAGCAGGCTTTTCATGCTCAGTTGAAGTCTTAGCCCTGAAGGATAATACTCAGGATATATCTCACTTGTAAGCTGACCAATTTTAATTGCAAAAGGGTAGACCCAACATAAATTTTAAATCTCCTAGTACAACTTAAACCAGCACTTTAGGGGAGGATTATATGTTTGAAAACAAATATTCTACAGAAGTCAGGTTTCAAGTTGTTTTTTTCCTAAACATTCTAAGTTAGTGTGTTGAGAGCTTTAACAAGTTTTTAATTATATTATTCCAAGGCATGCTCTATAACTCAAAGTTGTTGAACAAATGTTTGCATGAATGTTGTACTACTCAAGTGAATTTCATTACATGCAATAATGTTATGGAACTGTAAGATTAACATAGGAAAATCATTTACTTCAGGAAAGCAACTGAAGGATGGAAAGAAGCCAGAACCCTGCAAACCTATCCTTAAAGTGGAATATAAAACAACTAGAGCTGGGTAAGACTTGTTTTGTATGCAAAATGAACATAGGTAATAGTACAATACTCTGGGAATAGACTTTGTTTCCCAGTTGCTGGGTTGCATATTCTGGTGCTACAGCTTTGTTTTAGTTTTGATAAATCAGATATTGATGAATAAATTACAAAAACTTGTATGAATGAGTTACTGTATACAAACCAAAGATGCTGCTAATGCATTATCTACACTCTTCTTTCATGCTGCTAAAATTGTATGCATTTTTGCGTAATTTTTTGAGAGTTCTAAAGAAAAAAAGGCTGATAAAGCACAGAAGACATCAAAACAGACATGATAAATTGAACTTTGACAAGTAGTAGCCTGAATCTAATATTCTAAATTTTGAATACATGTTCCTCCCCCCCAAAATGTTCTTAACAGAAGTTTTTCTTGTAGAGTGCGATAATTTATGCAGTGAAATGTGCCTAATTATGCACATTGAGAATGTGACAAAGCAGTAATTGCAACAAGAGGCTCAGATGGAATTACAGGATCTAGAGTAGTATGTTTTGTTGCTAAGACTGCAATTATGATGGATGGATTTCATGAACTGTGTGGAATTTCTTTTTTTTTTGTGGTTCTAAAGTGCTTTAAAGTGTTTGAGTAAAATGCGCAATATAAAGATAAAATATTCATGGAAATCGGTTGCAAAAGCTGATTTTTTTGTTTTGTTTTATATTTGGGGGATTTGTGTACCATTTTATTTTCTTTTCAGGCATTCAAATCTGTAGAAGGTGTTTGCTTAAATGATGCAATATAGTACGTATTGATATACTCGTAATGTCACTGACTTTAGGTGTTTATATTTTTTGGTAAAAGTGAGGTAAATAGAAACTCAAAACTGTGGCTAGCTCCTAGTTTTATAAAAATCTATCATCATCTGGAAAGCCATGTTTTACTTGCAAAAGTCTACATCTGTCTGCATAAATCCTTTCTCAACTGAACTGTCAAAATCTGATCTAAAGAGAGATAATAAAAAATCTCAGCTTCAGCAAGTTACAATTTCTGCAATCAAAAACCTTTTATGAGTAGTCATTCTGAAGTAGATTAGTTTGAAGCTTGTTCTCTGACATAGTATTACAATGTGAAAACTAGTTGACTTTTCACATAGTTTAAAGAGGCATTTATTCTAGTGTAATTTCTAAGAATTCTTGGTGTTTGGGAAGGCTGTTTTTTTCTAGTGCTGGGCTTTTTTTTTCCCATTGCACCTCTCTTTTTCTGGTGTTTATCCAAACTGAATGGTTTGATACCTATCAATTTACTTTTCTTCTCTCTAATATTTTCTGTCTTTAGTGTACTGTTAAATTTACAGTTGTTGATAACTCTTCCTGAACTTTAATTAAGAGAAGGGGAAAAAAAACCTGCAACAAACAAAACCCCAGCAGTCTGCACTATGGTGGAGCAGTGCACTGGAAATCTCTATTCATTTACTGCTACATGTACTGCAGTTTGCACTTCAGTTTTCAGTTTCACTTGTAATATTATAGGAATTTTAAAGCAAGACAGAACTACCTTTCAATACCTAAATTTTTGATAGATTTTCTCTTTACCATTTGGAATTGTTGAAGTAGGAGCAAGAGATGATTTTAACTTTTATCTGAAATGCTGTCATTTCTTCTTCATGGTTTAATTTCTGTAGCACAGAGGAGAATCATTTCTGGACAGGACAAAAATTTTCAGGCTACTGAAACAATATAAGAAACATATCAAATAAACTTTTTTGTATAGCAGTTCACTATAGCTGTTCTTCTAAAACAAATTTAAAAAACAGAAGAAAACAAATCAGAGCAAAAAAGCTTACATTTAAGAGATACTATTTAATTCTTATTTAAGTTATATTTCAAATCCTTTTTATGAAAAATGTTCCCTATTTCCATGCTCTATTTTGACCGTCTTTCTATCACCCCTGTTTTGTTTCTTCTTTATCTATCTAGAATGCTCAAAGATGTAGGTCTGTTTCAGTGTCTCTTCCAGTGGAAAACATTTCATTGATATTATCTTAACTGTTTTTTTTACTGCTTCTAATTTTGATAAGCTGTTTTTGGAGAAAAGGAGTCCAGAACCACCCAAAAGGAAGGACCATAACTGATGGCAACCTATATTAAGGGCTACAGACACTATTCTTTTTACTGTTGCAGCTCTTACTAATTTCTTTCTCACTTTTTTTTCTGCATTATGTTTTCCATTTTGTAAAACTGGGGTCAGGAGAATAGGAGGATGTGAGGTTTTTTCTGAGTTTTATGGGCTACCTATTTATTTGCTAAACTTTGTGGGGTTTTTTATTGCTTTTTGCTTAGTTGGTTTGGTTATTAAGTGTACTGCAAATAGTGCAAAAAGTGAAGTGTCCAGAGCCAAAGTAATTTACCCTACAAGAGTAGATTGCTTGATTTCTGGAAGAATATATATGGAAAGGTTACTATTGACTAATAAGGGGTGTAAAAGGTACATTTTTGGTATATGTGGCGTGATTTTGCAGTCCCAGAGCATAATGTCACTGTACTGCAGCCACTCTTCATCTGAAGTACTCCATCCTTTTGTGAAGCACTGAATTTAAAAGGTAGCTTACCTTCTGAGCTTTCTGTAATATTTCCCATATTGCTTTTTATGCGTACTTTTTCTGTCTGAAGTGAAACTATAGAAGCTCTCAAGCTTCCTAATGCCACTCCCTCCCCCTCCAAATTCCGTCCTTCCTAATGCCATTTTCCACCCCTGGAGGTTCAGTACCTTACAGTACTTACTCTGGTTGATATTATGCTAACATTCCCTGTGTCTAATGGCAATTAGAGCTCAAAAGTCTCCATGTAAAATAATCCAGAAGGGTTTTGTCTTAGTAGCTGGTGCAGGTATCATTGCTTGAGTGAGCATCTTAGCAAGATGGTTGTGTGTAATTGGGACCCTGAGGTTACATTAGTGATGATGTTTCCCACTAAGTAAAAGTTGTTGATCTGTTCATTTAGTTTGAATAGTACTATTTTCTTGTGTAAGCTTGTTGGTTTAAAACCACACTTCCCAAAATGAATTTGTAGTTTTATCTTCACTACTACTTCAGGACTTCCAGTATTAAGGTAAACTAACTCTTGAGGTCTTTTCCATCTTTATACTAAGATTAACTTCTTGACAGGTTTACTAATGGTTTGAAAAGTAAGCCAGATGGTACCAATGGCCTGATTTCTGCTTATACCTTTCTCTCTCACATCTGGATTGTCAGAAGCTTGCTCATATTTGACAGTTTACTTCTAAAATTGAACAGAAGCATCCTCCTGAGTTGTGAGCTGCTCAACTATCAATTGTACTATGTTTTCATATGTTGCAAGACCTAATCCTGTATTTTCTGATTTTTTTTTCCCAATTATTCATTGCCCCCCTTTTATAGTTAACTTCTTATAGTATTCTCCAAGTGATTTTACATATTTAACTGATGAGGAAATTCATGTAAGGGGATTACTTGAAAACCTTTTGAAGCTAAACTGTTTCACAGAATCTGTGTGAGCAGCTGCTAAAAATGCTATAAAGCAATTCTCTATGATCTGAACCCTGTTTTTTTTAAATGTCTTCTATTGTTTCAAGTCAGTAAAATGTAATTCCCAAAGTTGAATCAGTCTCATTGATTATGTAAACTACAGATCTTTTAAATTTTTGTTTTAAATTATGTTTTTCTAATAACATTGATGTGCCCTGACCTTTTAATACGTATCACAGCTGAAGGGCAACACTTTAATTTGAAAATGCACAGTCTGTGTTCATGGTATATCCATGGTTTCATGAAAAGATGAAAAATTCATATACAAACTTGTAGTGGTCTTTCTGGCAGACTCAAGTCAGCTTTAATCTTTGATTCATTTGTGAAGAATTTGTGTGACAGATCAGCGTGCTCTATTCTTAGCTCCTCCATTTCTTGCATCTAAAGGATACAGTCTCCAGCAAGACTGCCCAAAGCAGTTTGATTACCTTGAGAAATAAAACCAGGAGAAGCCAACATACAATTGTCACTGTGATGTATGAAAATTAAAAACTGAAATTTGTTACTTTGTTACTGTCAGTTGATCTCAGTAAATCTGATAATTACTACAAATTGTTGTGGCAGCATTATTGTTTAACAAAACTTGATGATTTCTATGGACAAAAAATGCTGCAATAAGTCATTCCAACACAATGAGACTTAACCTGTATTTTTCTCTTCACTGACATCCTGAAAAATACCAGACTAAATTCAAGTGTGTAGCTTTCTTGAAATTTCTTAAATTCATAAAAGATTGCATGAGGTTTCAATATGAAGAGCTGAGATTAAATGAGGACTCAGAGAAAACTTAATCCTTTTCTAGAAATACACTCTGGGTGCTGTTGGAGGTAGGATATTGAACTTGATGGACCCATGGTCTGATTTATGGCCGTTCCTTTGAGGTCTCTTCCTCAGCCGGCGGTACTCTTTGATCCTGTCACATCTTCGGTCATAGGTCTTCCTGCAAGATCAAGCAAATTGTGAAATAATTGTAAAAGCTGGAAGGTTCTTTCAATCTGCTTTGCCTTCAGTGCTATAACCACAGAGTACATGTCAGCCAAGTCTTAAACTCATGAAGTGCAGCATGTGCGTAAACCAAACCCTTAATTTTACAGTTTTCAAGAATTCAGATGTTTTTAATCTCGCTTTGTGTTTCGAATGCCATCTAGGGAAAGCCGTTTAGACAGTGTGGAAAAGATGGTATTATAGGAAAGGATAAAGAATAATGGTTTCTTCAGCCTCTCTTTTTACAATATATCAGGATGGGGTGTTTTCATGTAGAAATTTTCTCCAGATACTGATATACTGAGGTGCTTCCAAGGAAGATTCAAATCAAGGGTAGGATTTCTACTGAAAGTAAGCATAAAAGTAGATCAGAGGCAACTGATAGATATGTAAGGTGCCTATTTTTCCTTCAGAAATACAATGTGAAATTTCAGGCAATAGTCAGTAATGAGTAATATTTCTTTTTCGAACTGTATACTTACAAACAGTCTACTCTTTAAAAAGTATTATGTCCTATTTCAAACATAACCTGTGTTAAAATGAGTGACTCTTGATAATCAGGAAATAAGAAAATACCTGGTAAAATGAACATATTTACTCATCTTGTTTTTCAATAAATGAAATAGGGAACTGTACATTATGTGATTATTGGAAATATATGGATGTATTTAAAAGTATGTTTCTGCAAAGGCTTTTTAAAAAAGTTTCAAGGGAAGCCTCTAATCTCTTTGCAAGACTAGAAGAAATATCTCTGTTCTGCTCTACTCAGCTATTTGATTTTGCAGTAGGAATAATGTATGACAAAGTACTTTCTTGAATTTTGTGCATGATGGTGGGGGGGGAAATGAATAAAACGTCCAGAGTAAATGTGTGATGCTACTTAAAAGATGCTATGTCTTTGAAGCTTATCAAGCAGTTGGTTGCATCTCCAAGGCAGTCGTATTACTGTAGAGCAAGTAAATGGGACTGTTTCTTCCTGATTCTGCTGGGGTGTTTTATGTTATGGACAAATGGGACTGTTGGCAAATCTGAATCTGCAGTTCAGTAGAAAAGAAACAACTCTAAAGTAGTACAATTTTTTTTAAAAATATCTCATCTTGCCAAGCAGTTAAAAAGATTGGTTAAATAAACAAAATGCTTGGAGGAGATGTCTGACTTATACAAGAGTTAGAATAAGATTTGAAATATATACCCAAGCCGTATATTTCATGCAAACTGGTTTGCATTATTTTTATTCCATCTCTGCTTAATGATATCTCATTGAACTTTATCATAAGGTTGCAAAGCCTGCCCAGTCTCTTTTACATGTTATCCTGACTTGATCCTAAATGCTTCTGCTTTATTCCAGGGAGCCTTTCATCATTCTCTCAGGAGGCTTGTCATATGACACTGTGGGAAGAAGACCCTGTTTAACAGTCATGCATGGGAAAAGTACTGCTGTGCTAGAAATGGATTATTCTATTGTTGACTTTCTAACCCTGTGTGAAACACCTTATCCTAATGGTAGGCTCTGTAAAGATTTTTCTCAGTACCTTGACTTCTTATCTCTGGAGTTTTATCCCATCAGAATATTCTTTACTATTGTCTTTTTGTTTTATCTCTGGGGATCAGACTGCAGCAGCAACATCTGTTATCCCTATTGCCTGAAGTGTGGTTTACTTGCCAAAGCATCATAATAGAATAGTTTGTTATGAAGCCTTATTTTGCTTCTAGAAAAAAGCCAATTACTCATAGCATGTTTTTTTTGTTTTAATCCCAAAAGCATGTGCAGACAAAAAGCATTACAACTTTAAGCTGTAGTTACTGGAGCAGATGTGTTCATTTGTATATTTGAGCACATAGGGCCTTTCCAGTCAATGCTAAACCACGAGGAGCATTTTTGTATTATTTTTGATTTCTAGTGGCTTTATTCATTCCAATAATTACATGGATTTCATCACTAACCTGTAATCTCTCTTCTGCAGCGGGGATTTCTTATCATAGTTCAGGTAGTTACCTCAGATGAATAATATTATATTGCTGATGATTCCAATGGCTTTAGCTGTCAGCTTCCATCAGAGTATTTAAAACTGCTTAGCTTGGAATTTGAGGTCTGGCTGAAAGAGGGCAAAATCAACTTTGGAAACTTTTTCAAATTTCTTATTTTACTGTCAAATCAACTGTCTTTTGATCCATGTTGTAAGCAATTAACACTTAAACCCCACTGAATATGAGGAAAAGCTGTTTAGGGGCGGGAGGATGTTATTCAGAAATTGTCTCTTTCTCTCATATAACCTGCTTATACAAGTTACTCTGCATGTTCCTTTTCCTGTTATTTGAGCTGTTGAGAATATTGAACAAAAGAACATGATTTTTCCAAACTTAACTTGGAGTATGCAGGAGTCTGCGTGTGTAAAATATCTTCAACAGGTATAGTAATATAGGTGGCTTTCTAATCTCAGCTGCCAGAGTGCAAGCACTGATTCCGTTCTTGAGGCTGTTGATGCATGGGCTCCGTTTACCGATAGGTGACTTTTTGTTGTTGTTTTCAGACTTTCAGGAACCATATGCTGTAGTTGTTCTCCTAGAGAAGGACCTAGTACTGATTGACCTTGCACAGAATGGGTAAGAATCTTCTGTAGTCTTTTTAATCACGGGCTGCAGTGATCAGCCTACTGTTCTAATTTATAGCTTTTTAGTTGAACATAATACTGCAAAACATAAAATTTTGAATATTAAATATAAAATTTTCTCAACTGAACTGACAATCTTGTTATATCAACTTTTTTCTAGTTAATGTGTAGTAGATGAGTAGAATATCATGTGACTTTTTCCAGGCTTGATTGACTGACCAAAACTATTCATAGATTACTTCTGCTTTTTAAGTATCACAGTTTATTTTGAAGTTGATTTCTTAGTGTTACGAGGGGAGTTTGAAGTTTTGAGGAAGGCAGCAGGGAAAAGAACTGATCAGATAAGCCGGGTAATTTTGGCTGTTGTCATCACTTAAATATTTGCTGATCTTATTGCCAAATAAATTGCTACCTGTATTGCTTAAAGTAGCTCCATATTGATGCAATTATATATATATATATATATATAAAATTTGAATGATAACATCTACTTTCTGGTTTGCATCTGTGGTAAAAGATTGCTTAAAAGGAGTATCCTATTGCAGTGTTCACAAATAATACCTGCCTAGTACATTATGAGTCTTTTGTTTCTTGGTCCATGAAACATTCCATACACTGTTATTTGTGGTGATTAAAAATTCGAGACACTACAAAATTTTTTGTGAAGGATTTTAAAATTTGTATAGGCAGTAACAAGTAACTGTTAAGGGATCCAGAGCAGGTTAGAACTTAGTACTGATCCTGATTAAAAATCTCCAATGGTCAATGAAGAAAAATCCTTATGAAGATCATCCTTCCAGGGCAAAACAAAAACCTATAAATATTTATCCTCAAAGTCAATGGTGACACCTTAGATAATGAAGACTCTATGGAATTTGGAAAAAGATGAAGTTTTGTCCTAATACCTCTGCAGCTGTTGAGCAATTTCATTTAGCTTTTCCCAAAGTTATATGGCCATATGCTGTATCCAAAACTTGTTTCTGGTATACCAATAGCATTAAGCTTCCCACATTCATATTTAGTTTGCAGTGCCTGAAATTTGAAGTTATGTTAGATCTTATTCTATTTCATAGTAAAAAATCTTCAGCAGTTACGTTTTTAAAAGACTTACAATGATCTTTGTTATGATTGACTTGTAAACTATTAATCGTTTCACACCTGAAAAAGAAACAAAATTAATACAAAAAAAATCTACAGCCTTCCTGTTATCTTGTTCTCAAATGGATTTGTCATATTTTGGTAAAGTTAAGCCTCTTATGCATGTAATTTTAAAAATATTTTTGTGGCTTTCCATACAGCCCTGTATAAAGTTCCTGATATGCAGAATGTTTTCATCTGTTGTTGCTGTTTTTTCCTTTAGATGAGTTGAGAAGCTGTGTGTTTTCACCTCTCATAAAAGGGGAGATAAAAAGGAGAAAACAACATATAGCATGCATTTCTTTGGAGTTAAATGTTCTTTGACAAAAGATGCATTTGCTTCTCTATTACTGATGTTTTTTCTCATTAAGCCTGTTACTTTTCTGATGGTGGTAGGGAGCATATGTGTGTATGTTCTTCTAATTGGTAACTGAGTGTTGTTATCTGTAATTTTCAGAAAATTATTTTGGAGTTGCAAGTAGATTATGCAAAGTGCTGAACAGCTTTGTGTTTAGTACAGTGTGCTAATACAAAGCAAAACGGGAGTCTTCCTGTCTTTATCCCTGGAAAAATAGACTGAAGACTTAGAAATGAATTCATAGCTCCATGTTACTACAACCGGGACTTTGTAGCTTCATTTTTTCCACAGGCCACTAAATTAATAAGCTTTTGAAAACATAAAATGTCTAGTCTTCTAGAAGTACTCTAAAAACTGTAAAAACTCTAGATTCTATCAGGAGTACTACACTATCTTTACAGTGTACTAGATGAGCAGTAAAGTTGTGTAGTATATTTGTTCATAGTCTAATTTGATATGCATTTATTTTTCTCTGTACAAAAAGAATGCCGGGTTAGTCCTGAGTATTTTACTTGTGTTCTGCACTTAAAAAAGAAGTTTTCCCTAGATTAACAGTTTTCCTCTTTCTTTCTTTAAAGGTATCCTATATTTGAGAATCCCTATCCTTTGACTATACATGAGTCTCCAGTTACCTGTTGTGAATATTTTGCTGATTGTCCTGTAGATCTCATACCTGCACTCTATTCAGTTGGTGCTCGACAGAAACGTCAAGGTTACAGTAAGAAGGTACAACATCTACTACACACATTTGTATCTTAAAATACTGAGAATCAGAAGCTCTAAATAACATGAGTGGCTGTACTAAGAGCAAAGCTTCACCTGACTCAGCCTGCCTTTGACAGTGGCTAATAGCAGAGGAGAGTATATGTGGCTAATGTCTGGGGAGGATCTGCAGTAATTTGCCTTAACTTTGCACTGTATGATATTTTCTTCCTCAGTGTATTTGTTAATCTTCCAGGAATGGCCTATCAGTGGAGGCAACTGGGGTTTGGTCACTCAGAGCTATCCAGAGATAATTATTACAGGGTAAGTGATACCATAGTGTACTAATGACTTTCTTAGCTCATTAAGAAGAAGTGAGAATTTTTTGTTTCTCTTTTAGAACATTGTTTTGTATGAGTGACTTGAGTGATTCACGAAGTTATGATCACCAGACATGTCCTTGGCACAATCTCCTTGACGTGTTACTGAGAAAGTAAAGCAGAATGTGGAAGGGAAGGTAGAAACAAAATGATAGCAAGCGTTTTACAGGTATTATTATTATGATGTGGTATTGTGATCACCTCTGCTTGCTATCAAAGTATCTTGGATCAAAATAATCTTTTATTCTTTAGTTTTTGCAAATTAGCTGAGTACTGTTTTGAAGCATGATAGGTCTGTTAAGTAGTTATTGAGTTCAGTTCTCAAATGGAAGCGAATTTTTTATCTCAAAAAGGACAAGCGAATACTTAAATTTGATCATTCTGAGACTGATCTTTCTAATACTATTGTAATGAACTTAAGAGAAATTTAAATTGTAACTGTGCAGTTTTCACTGAAAGTGAAAGGACTACTAAAGTGTTTTTAGAACAGCCCATTATCCCTAATCAGGATTACTGTCACCTTGTACTACACATTGCAGAGACTTTGAGACAGTCCTGAAGAAATATAGTCATCTGATTCTCAAACTTAAGGCTAAATAAACAAGTTAGGTGACTCATTAACAGTGGGATACTCTATATTTAGGCATCTTCTTTACAAGTGTTGGTCTTAATATAGGGCATCTTTTAAGAAACAGTGCATGCCTCAGTATTTAAAAAGGTAAATTAATATAGTACAGTGGGAGTTAGCCTAGAAATGTTTTTCTATTCTCTTCTGTCCAAAGTTATTGGAGTCTGTGTTGGTAAAATATTGGCTTTTAATAAACTGTGAAAATATAGTGTCGCTAAGAAGACTAATAAAAATAGAATGTTAACTATATGCTTTCCTGTCACACTGCTGGACACGAAAGAAATACGCAGACTTCTCAGCAGTAGTCAAGACCACTAGGCAGGACCAGAAAAAGGGCCCTGTCTTTCTTTATTTTCACATATTTATAATTTTCTTAAGACAATCGTGGATTGGTCGATGAGGTTACCACCTTTATAATTTCACAGGATAAAGACATAGCCTATCATCTTTCTCCGCCTTAGGAGAAAGGCATGAAAACAATTCAGAAGTTCAAAACAATTTAGGTCAGTTACAAAAACAAGGACTATGTTTATAGAAAATGCATGAGAACTTCTACTACAGAAGTAAAAACATAGAACGCTGCAAAAATCAGGGCGACACTTTCCCATAGAGGTCTAGCACTCTTAATTAATCATTTTATCATCTCATGAATTTTTTAATATTTCATAGGCATGCTGATGGTTCAATCAAGTTTTGGGATGCGTCAGCAAGTAAGTGTTTTCAGTAGAGATTTTTCCTGTGCAGTTTTAGATTTCTCATCTTCAATTAAAGGGTCAATTACATCTGATGGTCTACACAGCTCATGGTGAAAAATGCAGCAAGATTTCAAAGTAGAAATGATTGCACAGTCACATGTTTGATTTGGTCTAGTTGGAGCTAACCTTACTCTTGGTACTTAAAAGCTGTTTAAAGCAATCTTGGAATCGTCATCAGTTGTCTTTGAAAACTTGAGGAAAACTGGTGAGATTCCAAAAGGCTAAGGCATGTGTGGTTGTGGGAGGGAGCAGATGCAATGTATATGTTTAAAAACTGGGAGGAGGACTATTTGGAGTGTTATAGATCTTTAATTTCAGTTTGGAGTGGGAGTGGAACCTGGGAGAGAGGAGGGGGAAACCAAACCTGATTGATTATGTGCTTCAAAATTATATTCAGCTTATATATATTCAACTTATATAGATCTGTCAAAAGGAGATTCTTTTAAAGACACTTAGTTTCTTTCTAAAACAGATAAATAAACATATTAAGGGAGAAATTGCAAGTATCCTCTATATTGATTTAAAAACTTTTGAGTCTTTTCAATAGAACAGGCTTACAGATGAACTAGGGAAATGTGATTCAGGTAAAATCACTGAAATATGGAAGAGGAGAAATTATGCTATAATTTACGTTTTCCTAATGTTGTGATTAGTACTTACAGCAGTGATTTGGGCCATTGACTAGACAATATGCCTGTCAAGTTTGAAATCAGCATGAAGACAGTTGAAAGAAAATTACACAGAATTAAAATTATAGTTAAGAAGGATACAATTCAAGAATTAGCTATATCATATATTAGCTGTATGTTTGGATCTGAATTAATTTTTCCCTTTTGCTTTGTTCCTAGTAACGCTGCAAGTACTCTATAAGCTAAAAACAGCCAAAGTATTTGAAAAATCACGGAATAAAGATGACAGGCCAAACACAGATATAGTAGATGAAGATCCATATGCTATTCAGATCATCTCATGGTGTCCAGAAAGTAGAATGCTGTGCATAGCTGGAGTTTCTGCACATGTCATTATTTACAGGTTCAGCAAGCAGGAAGTGACAACAGAAGTCATTCCGGTAAAGAGTTATGACCATTTTTTAACTTTGTAGGATTTAGCTATAATAAGACTGTTCGAGCAATTTACTGGTTTTTTTTGTCTTTAATTGTATTAGTGAAATGGATGAGAACATTTGACTCCAAACAAATAGATGTGGGTTTTTGGAGAGAAAGTAATTAATTATGAAATTCAACAAAAGTAAATATTGCACACCAAGATACTGGTTTTCAGTGACTTTTTGAGGTTTTGCAGCCAATAATCATTCTTTGGTCTGTCTATAAAAGCAAATAGGGGTTCAAAACTCGGCCATATCAACAGAATAATGATAACAGAGGTGAATGAGCTATGAGGTTGAAGAATTTCAAAGCTTTTAGGGAGTTGATCCCTGGAGTCCTCATAATTACCATCTGTCTTGTGAAAACTTCTGCAGTATGCAGAGCTAGCAGTGTAAAAATGTGCCAAACATGCCCTGAAATCTATTAAGGACTTTGCTGTGTCACTGTTTTATTCTGTATAAGATGCAATGATTCTATTACAAGAGTTTGAGAAGCTTTTTGTTAAATCAGACACACACATGCAATTTTAAGTTTTTGAATATATGAACTACAACCTTACTTGAAGCTGTTTAAGTATAAAGTGTTGTCTGTTCTAAGTAAAGTGTTAAAGGTAATATAGTTGGTTTTTTTCCCTCACCTCCTTCCTCCAACACACACACGCATCCTCCCCATCCCCTCCCTATTCTGCTCCCTTATGATAAGTCTTAGTTTAAGGACCTGAGGTGCGGGGCTTTTCTTTTGTGGTTTTTTATGTACAAGTACATTCCCTTCTGTGGGAATAGTTTTTTCTAACCAATTTTAATGAATCAGCCCCAATCAAGCTAGTCTTCTATACTCTTCAGTGTTTTAAAAAATACTATACAGTCCTATGTTCTATACTTCTATAGTCCATGAGTTAAGTTCTGTTTTGCAGATGATAATAAAACAGTTAAAAATGTTCTCTACACTGCACTGCAGTTAATTCTGATATTGCTACAGATCCTGGAGAAGGAAATCTAAAGTCATGATGAACTTATAGTTCTTTAAAATGTATGATCTTGTTCAACACAACATCAAACATTGAACTAAGTCACATGTGTACAGTATTGCCTCTGTAAAAGTGTAGCTGTTTTTGTGGCTTTAGCTCTTTTTTGCCATTCCTGAAATAAATAAATCAAGTCATCTTCCTAGCTGAGAATATATGTCACCAGAATGATAATTAAATGGGCCCAGTATTTAATTTCTTTCAATATTAAGAAGCAAACTTTTAAAAACTGGGAGATATGTCAGACATTCAAGTTCTAGCAATCTTCAGATATTCAGTCTGTAATAGGATGAATCTGTATTTCTGAAAACTACATGTGTCTCTAAGTTACGCTGTTTATTAAACTGTTATCTTTTAAAAGATGGAGAAGTCCAGGACGTCACTTTTATCACAGCTATCTTCAGTTGTACTTCATTTTTTGCATATTTACTGATTATTTTTTTACTTTAATTAATAGATGCTGGAAGTACGTCTCCTATATGAAATAAATGATGTTGAAACTCCAGATGGTGAGCAGGTGCCACCTGTACCAACTCCAGGCACAGGTTCCAATCCTCAAACCATTGTTCCCCAGTCTCATCCATCTACTAGTAGCAGTTCATCTGATGGGCTTCGTGATAATGTCCCATGTTTAAAGTAAGTATATTCTGTTATACTTTCAGTGAGTATGAAACGTTGCAAGAATATGTGATTAGACTATATGTACTTTGATATCATTACAGATAGGTCATTGCTGGTGAAAATGGTTTTTTTCTGTAGAGCAAAGTTTTCCAGGTATCTGAAAGCTGAGCTCTGCTTTAAGAAATAAATATTGCAATCTTAATTTTTTAAACGCCTTAAGCTGATCTAAAAAAAAATTAAAATCCTTGCCTTTATGATTTACCTGATTGTAGGAAAATTTGGCATAGATGTTGATATAGCTATAGATGATTGTGCTTTTGAGCAAACAGTTTTTAACAGCAGCAATTCAGTCACTTTGATATCTTATTGTCCTTGAAATGAATCAGAAAATTGATGTTTTGTAGCTCTCCTTAACTTTAGGCCAAGTATGTTGTTAGTTTTGCAGAGCCTTAGGTTTTAGAGGTGAAGGTTCTTACAGATAGCTAGCTGAGTGCTAACTCTTTAGGCTTATAAATATATTTCTTTTTTGAAAATCCTCCAAGAGAACAGCTTTATATTTTGGAAACAGAATTAATTAAATGTCCCTTTCTCATGGATCTTCACTTTGCATGATGCCTAATAGTGCTCTCATCATAGGTCTTTGGTCAAGTTTTTTGATTTTTTTAAATTGGGAGTGTTTTTCTGCAAGCTTCTTTGTGTGAGCTGTTACCCATTTAGAGAAATCAAAGTTTAAAAAGTCTATCTTTTTTTACTCTCTTACAATAATGCTTTATGTGACTTCTGAGCCATCACTTTTCTAACAGAATGAAAGAAATATGTAAATATATATCCTAGAGATACAAAGTTAAGTATGTACTTTGTTTTCTGATGTTTAAGATCCCAACTTGTATTTTAATTCTTTTAGTGTATCCATCCAGAAAACAACTAATTCTGATAGGTTTGCTTTATTTGGGTAAGAGTTTTCAAATTGTATTGATTGTACTGCGTTGGAGAGGTCTATTTCTGAAGGAAACTCATCAAAGTAGAAAAATTGGAAAATTCTGAACTTAGGTAAAATATTGCCAAACCAAAATATCCATTAGTGAGAATAAATGGCTAAAATAAGTGGAATTCAGGGAACAGGTACTTCTTTCACGAAGAAAAATGCAAGACCTAATCCTTTCTGCAGGGCATGCATAAGTTTATTTGTCAGCATGCAAACAAAATATTTACAGGGGTTTAAATTTCCCCAGTGCCAGGTTCATTGCATACAACTGGTCTACCATTACAATAATTTACTTGTTTTCATTCTGGTTTTGCTGTACCCTCAGCTTTTTATTTGCATTTATCTCAATACATTGTGCTTCTGTTTCCCTTTTTCTTGTGCTTATTCCACATACACCTCTCACTCCCTTCCATTCTCTAAACCAGTGTTCTTTTGGAAACTGAAAAAATTACGTAACACCTTATTTTTAGACACTGACTAAACACCTGTATCTGTTCAAGGAAGTACAGCATTATAGTACTGTTATGCCTTGTTCTGAGGTTGGGAAAAATGAAATATTTGTGTTCATTGTTCAATTAATTTTGATTTAGGTAGTGAATCAAAAGAAGTGAATTCTCAGTTTCAATGTGGCTTTTTCTTCTGGTTGCTTTTATTTGCTTTTGATCATAGTTTTTGCAATTTTTCAACATTTTGAAGTCCAGCATGGTGTAGAATTTAATTAACTCTGATCCTATAAGGAAGAAATGGAGACAATGGAGATACCATGTTTTGTGTATTTTGCAGAGTTAAAAATTCTCCTCTCAAGCAGTCTCCAGGCTACCAAATCGAGCTCGTTATCCAGCTGGTGTGGGTGAGTGGAGAACCTCCTCAACAGATAACCAGCTTAGCCATCAACTCAGCATATGGCCTGTAAGCATATTCTACACGGTTTTTTCATTATTCCATTAAAATGTTTTAAAACTACCCTTTAAAACTGAGTCTCTGTGTGTGTTCACATGAGCTGCACAGCAGTGTAGTGGTAATCAGTTTCTTGTGCTTATGAGAGAATTCGTTTTGGGTCATGGCAGATACTGATGATGCAGAAGCAAATCAGCATCATTCTTCCTCACGTGGCACTGTACAGGCGAGAGCAAGTGTCATTTACAGCTCTGCCAGATAGGTTGGCAAGTAGAATGACAGTGGTTGGTTCTTCTCAGTGCCATGTTTTTACAAAAGAACAATTAATACTGTAGTCTAAAATAGTAATTTATAAACACATTCAATCTAGGATAATTCAAAAAATTAGGAAGTATTATGCTGAACTGAAAAAATATTTATATGAAACATTACCAACATGTAATTAGCATTGTCTTTCCTTTCACTTCTCTTTTTCCAGAGTAGTTTTTGGAAACTGTAATGGCATTGCCATGGTTGATTACCTCCAGAAGACAGTTCTCTTGAATCTAGGCACTATTGAACTGTATGGCTCCAATGATCCGTATCGCAGGGAGCCACGGTCTCCCAGAAAAACTCGGCAACCATCTGGAGGTGAGTAACCCAAAACATAATTTAAGCTCAGAAGAAAAGCACAATTGGTCATCTCGTCTTAGTGTGTATTCTTTGAATACAAACATTCTTTTCTTCACTGTGGTTTTTTCCTTTCTTCTTGATCTGTCTTTAATGTCACTATTGCAGCTCTGTTAATTCATCTTTCCTTAAAAATTCTTGCATAGTGGAATCTACTGATGCTTGATACCATTACTGGTTTTTCAGTGTAATGTATGTTTAGAGAAAAAAAATATAAATTTACAATATATTTATGCAGTTTACAAGAATTTAACATGGTATGAAGAAGTATCCTGATATTTCTGGTAACAATAGTACCCATATCACATGTTTGTGTAAATCCATTAATACTTGCAGATAGCCTGAGTGTTTGCTGGGATCTTTTGGCTTCCTGTTTTAAAATTTGACTAGAAATGCCCCTGATGAGCTAGATCATGTTATATTGTTAATGCTGTTACGTTATACTTAAGAGGAAACCTTTGATTTAAATGAACAAAATAAACTTCTACATACAAACTGCTAAAATAAATCTCTCTTTGAAAAAGAAAAAAAGGACTTTAATTTAAAAGTATGCTGAGTTTTCAGCTGAAGAGGAAAGTGACTTTCCAATCAAAATGCAAAGCTTTTTTGTAATGAAAAGGAAAATTTAGTATTTTATAGTTTTCTTCTACCTAATGTGTCATGGATACTACTTCGTTATTTCAGAAAGCAGCTCAAGACATAATAATAATGTGTCTTTGCTGCTCTAGATGATTATTTTTTGATAGGAAATAAACTGTTCAAAAAACCCCTTTGTCATGATCGAGTGTTAATTTCTTTAAGAGATCCAGAGTAAAGTCCTTGTGAGCTCTTCAGGTAATATTTTATTCAAAATGAAATGGATGTTCTAGGAGGTATTTTAGTAAATGGATGGTTTGAAAAAGATCCAGTGAACACCAGTCAGTGTATTTTGTTTGAGGAAATGGATCTAAAAACCATTAATATAGAGCAGAGCATACACAGTTGGTATCCTGTCAGATAAAATATTTTCTTGTATGAAATAAACTTTGAGAGAAAGAAATAGCTTTACTGTTTGACTGTGTTAATTTGTCCTGGGAGTAAAGTGCTTAAATTCTGCCTCATGCACTTAGATTATAAACTGCCTTTTGGAGCTTTAAACATTACTTGCCTTTGTTTTCTTATTTTTTGTTATTTTAATCCAATAAATTGGATCCACATAACTCTGTCTCTCTAAGATGTTCATGATGAAAGTCCTTTTTACTTGTGAATATAGCTGTGATACAAAGTCATATTTTTTTCACCTTAACTTCTGATACTAACAATCTGCATGGCAAAAGCATTTTAATAACCTGGTTGTACAAGTTACTTGGCTGGCTTTTCTGTCTCAAATGTACTGTTAGTGTCTCCGTGTTTCCTTTTCTCATTGCTTCATGAAGGTATGCTGACTGTGGCTTCTTGCATGTGCGGCCTTTCTAACTTATATTCAGAGTCTGTGAAAAAGCTTCGCACCTCTTATATAAGTAAGTCATCTCATGGCATTCAAATATTTTTTGAACATCTGAACTTGTTTTTTTGTTTTGTTCACTGACCATAATTATTTTTCTTAGTCCTTTTTAAGTAATTATTTCACATATAGAAACTCATTTCAATCCATCCTGCATCCATTATATTTCTCGTTGGTGATATCTTTAAAAGACATTTAAAGGAAAAAAGCAACCATAATAATCTCTGTATTTTGTATTTTTAAATAAATAAATCTCAAAATCAAAAGGAGATCCTATCTCAGAATTTGCTGATGTTTATAGAGCTAAGATCTTACTCACAAATTTAGTGCTGTTTACTAGAAACATTCCTTGCTTGGCTCCCTTTCTGACAGAAAAATCTTTGGAACTCCAAAGTTAGAGTATTAGTAGGAATGATAAGAATAAACATTGTGCTTACACAGAGATTTTTCTTTTGAAAGTGAGAAGTTACTTCTACAAAAATGTTATTTATAGGGATTAAGAGTGGAGGTGTTTGTGTACTGCACAGCCCTGTTCGGTTTCGAAGCAGTTTTGAAATTCAGGTATCTATGTGAGGAAGGTAACCCATCAGAACCATGGATTACCTGAGGGAGTCTGACTTACGCCATCATTCACGACATCCAAGAATCTGGAGAATGTAGAGGTTATTTTTTAAAAGCATAACATTGTTCCTTTTCTTAGGATGCCACTTTTCTACAGCCCTCAGGCAGAGGTGGGTAATCTCAACCCTTTTTTTAATGAAGTAGAGTAGATTGAGCTACTGGAAAAATGGAGTCAAAAAAAGCCAAAAAAAAGCAAACAAAACCACAAAACAAACTTGTGGTCCAAGTCTTAGTTCTACCATTTCTTTTCCCCCAACAAGAAAAAAGAAATACATCTCAGAGGATAGTCTCAATTGCCAAATACTGCTTTCTCTATAGTCTTTCTTCCTCTACTGCCATGGCAGAAAGAGAGCAAGGCATAAAAGAAATGCCTCCACCTTAAGATGATACAGAATGGAAAACCAGGATATGTCACTGATTATTGTTTAGAAAAAAAGAAGAAGATGTTTTGAAAAAAAAGAAATCCCAAAACCAGAATTAACTGGACTGGTTTTTTTAGGAGTAAATTTAAATAAATTTTGTACCCAAGAGTTAATTTCTTAACCATGTAATAGTCTTTCTGTTTACCATCCTGATAGTATCTTGATTAGCTGTAGCTACAGTCATTTTAAAAATTTGAAAGTAATTTCTTCAGTTATCATTTAACATTTCTCATTATTTGTAATTCTTTCAATGTATGTGTTGTCCAGACTTCAATAATTTCTTCAATAATTTTCCACAAATAAGTCTGTTACTTTTAAACATTACCCTTTGATTTATTTATAGATTTGGGACTATATATGAGATAGTCAGTTAGAACACTTTTGGATTTTGCATTCTCCCTTCCTTGGATATTTACTATGTGCATTTAGTGTTTTCAAAAATGCAAGGAGCTTATGCTTCCTTGGTTTTGCTTTGAAAGATGTGCCTTCATTGAATCTTTATCTTGAAAACATTTCTATTTTAATACTTCAAAATTATTTTTTTCTATAAATATTTTCACTGGCTATACAACTAATAATCTTCAGGGAGTACTAGTATTTCCTAGAAAAAGCGCTTTTCTATCTAATGTAGTTGGTTTAGAAAATTTCTATTCTTTAAGACAACAAGAGTGCATTTAAGGAAAAAAAAAATCATACTAGCTTACATATGCATTCAGGCAGCATGCAACAGAGCAGCATATTGCTATTGTACATTCAAGCACTTCCAAAAAAGGCAGGAAGGATTGTTCCTTCCTCATTAAAAACCCTAATATTCTCTGTTTCAGCCTAAAATGTCAATTCAATAGATCATCAGTATCTGCTAACGTACTTACAATTAACTAAATGGTATGTCCTTAATCAAACAATTGAAAATTTACAAAGCCATCTTGTAAAAAATTTCGTAGAGTAAGAGTTACGTATCTTCTTAGATATGAATGGAAATGCGAGATTTTTTCCCTTCTCTTGTGTTGCAAGAATATGATGTATTTCTCTGTCATCTTATTTTTTCTAGTCAGAAAAGAAATTCAGATTCCCGTCTTAAAGCAGCATCTATTTAGAGACAAGGCTCTCTACACTAGCTAGACTGTAAACTGTCATTTCAGGCTAGCTCTACAGATACAAGCTCCCAGTTGGGATCGTGTTTTGGAATTTATCAGTGATTCGTACCAGGTATACTACTCACATGTTTTGGGTGGCAATTTATAGTTTTTGAAGCATGCAGTTGTATGTGTTTTGTTAAGGCCTGCCAGACAGTGTCATCAGGTGCTTGTCAAGGTTAAAAACAAAATCAACTTCTGCCTTCAGTGAGGGGGGAGGGTGTGGAAAATCAACTTCGGCCATGTGCCCAAAGACATGAAATGTGCAAGTAAAAGCTTTATAGTGTGATGAAAACTGTACACAAAGGAGGCTTACACTGTTAGGTGACCTTTGCTTGATATACTCCTTGCTAAATAAGACAGGAGCCATTAAATCAGTACCGACAAAAAATTGAGACAGGTCATAATTTCATGATGAAACACCAAAAACTTATATTGGTGTTATTTTTTCCTGCTTAGTTCCGTAAGTTCACAGAGAACATGAATCATAAGTCTTTTTTTGCAAATTACTGTTGGTGAGAGTTACAAGATTTTGTGACTTCTTGATTAGTGTAATATAGTACAACTTTTAAAAAGTTGGTATTTCTTAGTTCTACCAGAGGCAGTTTAGGTTTCTGACAAAACTAAAGCGGTTCTTATATGCATGTGAATTTCAAAAATTTTTATTTACATCAAAAAGCTTTTTGACAGTAATTTATGAGTGATTCAAAAAGTGGGGTTGAGTCAAAGTGGAAGAAAATACATGCCTGGAATTCTTCTGGAGTTGCTTGGTCATATGCTTTTCCCCACCCCGCTTCATGAACTATTTGAATTTTTGACTTGAGACCGACATCAGCTGTGACTGACATCAGCCGAGGCCAAAACTGTATCAGAAAGTTTGATTGTTGGGCTTGGGTTTGTTTTTTCTTTTTTTACCCTGTTTTTCAGGTTAATTGTTTTTAATTCTAACTTTCACATCATGTCAAATTAGTTTTAGTTGTAATTTTTAATTGTGCTGTTTTCCAGTCAAGTTGTAGGTTCTTCTGAGATATGTCTGCTTAAACCTCATGCAAAAAACTGACAAAAATCTCATGAAACTTTATACATCAGTTATTTTCAGCTGTAATTCTAGGGAGTTTTTAATGCAGCGTGGTCTGGTAATGATGTCTTTGAAGACATTTGATTTTGATAATTTGGAGGGTTTTCAAATTTCTTGCTTCTGGAGTTTGCAGCGATA
Organism: Drymodes brunneopygia; assembly: GCA_013400955.1. Classification (NCBI taxonomy): domain Eukaryota; kingdom Metazoa; phylum Chordata; class Aves; order Passeriformes; family Petroicidae; genus Drymodes; species Drymodes brunneopygia. The sequence continues at coordinate 161,477 of VZTZ01047251.1, read as the reverse complement.
CACTGAAAGCTTATTTAAAGGTCACTTGTACATATATTGGTGTTACAGAAGGTTATAGTTTTTTTAGTACTGAAAAAACAAACTCTTGGATCAATTTCCTTTGTAATTCATAGCAATTTGCGTGAAACCAGAGAATTTTTCCAGGAGAGCTGTCTTTGCTGCCAGTGCTTCTATGAGGATACCTGGGGTTTTAAGATGAACAGCAACAGAGATTGTCTTGCAAGTTTCTTCAGCTTGGTCATGGGCAGACTCTCCTAATTCGCAGACTTAGATCATTCTTGTTATACTCTGCTTGTTTTAATTACTAATACAATCATAGCTAAAATTACTTTCCATCTATTCCTGTTCCTTTTCTTTCATAAGTAAAAGCAGTAATGGCTATGAACAGATTTCCAAAGTTTGCATGCCATAATGATTGCCATAATACACACTTATTATTAAGGTGTATATTAATCAAAGTGGAGCCTTGAGAGTTCCTACAAAGAATTCAAGTGTGCAGATGTATGGCTTCATTCTTGGTTAAAAACTATTGCTGTCAGTTTATGAATTTTCATAGAACTAGTACAAGAAGTTAAACTCTTCCTTGGAAGGCAAAGAATTAATCTTTATGGAAAAGAGGAAATTGTGTTCCTGAACTGCATGTATGAATTTGTTTGGTTTGACTCCTGAAGGGGCAACTACTTCTAAGACCTCAGTATAGGTTTATCCTCCCAGCACAGCTATCATCTAAAACTTGTATTGCTTGTTGTGAAAGCAACATCAGGATTTTTCAAAAATCTTTTTATACGATACTATCTAGTTCAAAACATTTAGTCTCCCATGCCTGTTTAAAAATCTCATTTAATAGTAGGATTATCCCATGGTGTTCATTGATTTACTGACAGATGAATAAATATATTGCTTTTTTCTTTCTCCTGTGTAGTTGAAAGACATAGCTTCCACCTGGAATTTTATTTGCCATTTTAGAATTTAAATTGGTTCCAGGACTGTTAAATGTAGGATTAACAAAACCTTAAGGTCATTTGACATTTCTAGTCATTGAGTTTTGGGCTTTAAGCTTTCCATGCTCTTAGTAATTTTAAAAAAGACTATTTTGGATAAATGGAACTGTTAATGTAACATACTTTCAATGTGTTCCATATTGTCATGGCATTTCAGGAGAACCTTCTTCCCTGTAAACTATTGACTTCTGGTTTAGTCTTCGGAAATTTTAAAAGCTTTGATAGAGTAGAGCTGTTGTATTTTGTTTGTTAACAGATATGTACAGATGCACTTCTGAATGTGTAGTGTACAGTTGTACAGACAGGCTTTCCATGTGATACTTTTCTTGCCTTAGCCATTATCATTACACCTATCAAACTTTTTGAATATTGGAAATATTTGTGTGCATGCAAAACCCTTTAATTTTAACAAATATTTCTTTTCTATTACTGTTCAGTATTACATGCTCGTTTGCCTTAGTATTACATCATGAAATTTCTGTAGGAAATATATAAAGCTGAAGACGCCTTGCTAACATTAAAATATCAACAAAATGCACTTCTCTTGATTGTGGGCAGTCTTGACAGCAATTTCTTGTCAAAAAGGAAAATAGAAAAATTTCTTGTGCACTTGTAATTTGTGCAATGGAATAATATTTAGGACCATTTTGAGGCAGCTTCCATCTTTTGCATCTGATTGTGTATGACTAGGTTTTATTTCCTTCACTGGAATGAGAGGAAATAGCTTTCAGATGTTAACCTACTGGAGTTGTTCAAATTGATCAGATTTGATGATGTAAGAAATTTAGTGTGATTCCTCCATGCAGGGGAGAACACCTATGTAGACACCTTAAGACCTGAATTCTCCAAGTGACACTGATAAGGAATTTTTCTGGCAAATTACCTTGGCAATACAAATTGGCAAATATAAAGCATATCACTGTAACAGTAGGAAAGTAGTTTGGAAAAAGTCACTATAGTTTCACACACCATGTGTTTGTAATCTTCAAGACCCTCTTTTACTGATTTTCTTTTGCAATTACGTTTTTAATATAACTGATTTTTTTCAAAACTAATTATGTTTGTGTTTAATATATATCTGTAACATATAAATAATTAATTGTTCTGATAAGTCGGTCTAGCTGAAAATACAATGGTTTCCACTGAAATTTACTGAGAGAGTGTATTTTGCAAAGAAAACTTTAGTAGGAAGAAGTGACTCTACAATTACTGTGGGTAATGTCAAAAAAGTAATATGTAACAGAAATTCTATCACAACTGGCTTGTTTGTCTCGAATAAGAAATGAAGTCCCTGACTGCAATGGAAGTAAAAATAAAATGGGAACCTTATTTATAATACACTGGTCTTGTGTTTCAGCAGGTCTTTGTGACATTAATGAAGGTACAGTGGTGCCAGAAGACCGCTGCAAGTCACCCACATCAGGTAATCATAACTTCTCCCTGATCTTCAGCTTCTTATTTTCCCAGAAGATGGCATGCATTAAGTTAACACTTCCTAGTTAAGTAATTATATAAAACCTGTTGTCCTCTCACAAACTGTTTGAGCTGTCATAAATTTTGCCATGTTGCACAACTGCATTTTTAAAACAAGGCTGACTTAAGAGATGCAATAGGAATATGTCATAAAGATGGTTGAAGAGAGATATAGGCTGAAATATTTATGCCTCAGGGAGTACACTGCACAATGGAATTTTGAAGCATTGACAAGAGATGCACAAATTCCTGTAATAATTCATGTGACTGTGTTTTGTATTCCTCAAGAGTGGTAGAGATTATTTCTGAGCAAGTTTATTTCTGCCTCCTCATAAGTGGCAAATTAGTATTTTTCTGTGTAATCAGAAGTCTTCAGAAACTGGCATCCTAAAAAAGTAGGAGTTCCGTACTTAATATTCCTCCTACCGCACCCCTTTTTTTTTTCCAGTTGCCACTCTTGTATGTGAATATTTTAAATAAAACCTTCAATATTTATTATTTCAGTATTGGCTAGTTGATGCTATAACCACATAAATACTTAATAATGCATATGCATGTATAGTATTAGTGAGTAGTTTTTGTAGTAGCTAAAAATTGTCACTTATTGCTCTGAGAACTTTTAAAGATGTCACTTAGTGTCATTCAAAACTACTCAAGGTTAAAGGACTCAACTGCAGATTGCAATGAACCATGTAAAGTACTATGTAGTGTAAAAAGCTAATCAAGATGGGAGTCTAAAGACAGATTGCTTTTCTATTGCAGTATGTACCTCTCAAAGCCAAAATGAAAGCATAAAAAACCAAAACATTGTGTTTGTAGCTTTAGTAGAAATTTGAGCATAAATTTCACTTTCTGATTTGACAATTGTCTTTTGATGTTCATTTTAAATTGTGCCAAACACTCTTCTAGATCAATCAATGTCATTTTCATTGTTGCTAGCTCTTTCTTAGAGTAAATTTGATTTATTTATAATTAAAGCCAAACCTGCCTGTGAATTTTAATTAAGTCTTACCTGAAGATGTGATTTCATGACAAACCTGTGTTGCTAAGTACTGTCATGCTGAAGGCATCAACTTCAGTATAGTTTATAATGAAAGCATTTTTTATAGTGTTGAGAATAAAGTGCATGTTTCCTATTTCATTTTTACATATTGAGACCAATGCCTGTAAACAATTTGCCATGCATTGCTGCATTTGCAGTAAATCCTTTCTCTGTCAAGGTTGAGCATGATTATCAATCACACTAAGGTGTTTGAATTTGACCCACTTAAATAGTCTGGCCTAAATCTAGGTTCTGGTACACTGCTATGAAGTGTCTGCAATGAACACCTAATGAATCCTAATGTTTAATGTGTATCCTTTTTTCTCCTTGCTCCAGCATCACCCAAATGTCAGCCCAAACAACTTCTAACTTGTACCACTTAAAACACTGAGTAGTTCAGGGTTTCATTCATAATTGGGTGTTGAAGTAGAGTAAAACTCAATTCACTACTTCCACAACAGTGCAATGAAGGCAAGTCCCAAGATGAAAATTAAGGTTTATGGAAAACTCCTAAATTCAACAATTGGCTTCCCCTACCTTTCTCCTGCTTGTTTGAGTTGAGTGTGAGCTGAAGTTGAGTGTGAACTGAAGAAGGTTAAAAAATAATGTCTAAAATACCAGAAACAGTGAATGGACAAAAGATAGAGGGGGAATGTAACTGTTGCATTCTCCTGTAAAATAGAAACTTCAACTAGTGAGGTTGGACTGTGCCTTGCTTCCCTCGATTCTGTCCTCTGGTCTCAGTGAATGAGATGATGTTTGTGGTAGACATCTCAACTTTTTAGTTGCAAATATCTTGGAGGCACCACCCTGGTGTGGAAGTAATTTGTTGATGTTTGTGAAGAGAGAAGAAACTGCAATTCCTTAGGTTTGGTTTGAGTTTTTTATCTTTTCTGGGATAAAGCACAAGACTGGAAAGAAGCTTGAAAGCAGCATTTAGATTTCTGAGGTAAGGGAGGACCTTTTTGAGAAATTTGCTGCAGAGTATTGGCAAGCTTGAGAAGCAGGATGGAGGCTAAATTTAAGGAAACTTTTGCAGTCTAGAGGCTTTCTAGTTAAGAGGAAAATACACAAAGACAAAATGTTTGCATGTTTCTAGCTCTAAGATTAGAGAATGGGATTGAAAATTGAATGCCTTATTGTCTTTCATTATTTACAATATGATCTGTAAAAGAGACAAGTCACTGTTTGGACTGAAATCTGCCAACACTCAAATCCACCTTTCCATATGCAGGTTAAAAGTGAAAGGTAACTTTCATTGGACTTTCTCCAGTGGGTGGTTATATAGATGAGGGGACTGTGAAAGGGACTACCTGCCTATGAAAGCTGGGAGGGCATCCTACAGTTTCAGTAACACAGAACTATAGAAATACTGTGAAAATGCCGGAGGAATAATTTTACCTCCTGCTTTTACTACAGATGTCAAGCAGTAATAGGCTTAGACTCTGGGAGCTTTTCTCTGACCTTAAACATTGGACAGCATTAAACCGGCAAGTTTTTATCTTCAGAAGTGCCAAAATGCCTGTGTTCTTACTTTGGTTTTAGACTTCCACAACATAAAATCCTATGAAATTTGAAAATTTTTAGATTAATTGTGTTTTAATTTCATGACAATGGTAAGTCTGAAGCTGTGGTCTGTTGCCACCATCAGTTTTTCAGGGTTGGGATACGGAAAAATCCAGGTGGCAGCATTGGCTCAGAGTTGTCTGCAGAGTAGTTGAAGAGCTGTGGTCCAACAGTGATTTACTGCATTGGGAAAAAAAACCCGAACAGGTTTACAGAAGTTGTGTTTATTGTTTCAACTGTGTTTTGTGAATCATAACTTAGGCTAATCTCTGTGTCTGGAGCAATGATTGGTAGAGCCATTTAGTTATTCAGTGTAAACATCTGTTCAATGAGGGAATTATTTCTAGCAATAAACTCACTGCAATGTGCAGCATTGTACCTTGTGTTATAATTTCTGTGGCTAATTCCAATATGGCAGAAATCTGTCATGCCAAAGTGATTGGTACTTGGTAATATCTAGTACAGCTACAAAGAATACCAATATCAGTATTTGATATTTTCTTTGCATCTTTGTTAAACTCAGAGCTTGTATATTATATTGTAAAATATACATATACATATATTGTATAATATATGTATATTGTATATTTATTAATATACATGGATTTTTGTGTCGATGATATATCCCCTTCATTCATGTCAAATGTATATCCATTTCATTCTGTCTCCACTTGTAGGTTCTGGTTCACCAAACAATTCTGATGATGAACAAAAAATGAATAATTTTATAGAAAAGGGTACAGTATTTTTCTTTTCTTTAGTCTTTTTTTTTCTTTAGTCCACCTTTTGATATACTTAGATTGATTTCTTTTTTTTATTGAAATATTATTTACAGTGAAGACCAAAAGCAGAAAGTTTTCCAAGATGGTAACCAATGACATAGGTAGGAACTAGAAAAATTCTACTCTTTCTAATCCAAGTGCCTTACTCTATGCAGCACTAACCCAGCAGCAAAAAAAAAAAAAGGCAAAATAACAGTCAAATTTCAATGCATTGTTATTAATTTTTTCATTCCTTATGCTAATTGGTAATTCTATGGGCTGCTTCTGTACTAAACACACTGGGCACAATAATTAAAGAAAATCAAGGATATTGGTGTCTTAAAATCTGATTTTGCAATTGCACTTCTCTGTTTTTCTGGATGGGTGAAATTCTAATTCATAGTAAGAGTTCAGTCTATGCAAGTCACAACATGATTCCGCTCCTTTTGTGAAGGTGTGCTGGTTTTGGGAACATATGGCTGATACCATTTCATTTTTATACACTGTATTCATAGCCATATGGTCAGATTTTTATATTACTTTGGTCAAGAAAGAGGTGCTGTTGTGGTTTCATTTATTCATCTGGAAGAGGACTGGCTTGTATATACAAATATATCCCACTGCTGTTCCAGAACTCTTTCCTTTTCTGCATACAGCAGTGACACAATACCCTACCAGCTCTAGACTTGTGTCTTAACAATTTGGCAACAAAATTGCCTTAGGATATGTTGTATGCAGGTAGATTGAACCCTTTCATGGCTGGAATGGAAATAACTGGAAATGCTTCTGACAACTGGGTCATTAAATAAATGAAATACAGAGGCTGTGTGATTTAGCTTTGGGAAAGGGACTCTTCTTCCTTAACTGGGATATGGTTACTTTCATTGCACAATCACTTTGTTAATGGTTCATTTTGTTTTCATTTAGCAAATTAGTGTATCAGTGTAGGATGATTTCATTTTATCTCTTGAGTCAGTTTAGGTTGAAATTATATAGTAAAACTATTTCCTAAGATACTATTTCATGGGTTGTGTGGAACCATAATTTAAGACTAGGGAGATTTCTTTACCTTTGGTTTTTCTGTTTGGCAATTCAAGTTTCATCCCAAACTATTAATCCCTTTCATCAAAATTAAGTATTTGAGACAAAGAATCATTCAAAATGCAGTGAGACAGATAGGAGTATGACAAAGTAATCCTTGAAATTTGAGTTACAGAATGAGAATGTACTGTACAAAGGGCATATTCCTGCTCTGTGTTGAGACCTTCTCATAATGGCATCAAAAACGGCAGGGAAAATGAATTTTGAGGCAGCAAAAGTCTGAATATAAGTCGAGAAAGCAAACGGCTGGTAATAATATATTATGTGAATTCATCTGTAATTAAAAAGAAATTATTGCCTTTTACGTGAGCATTAATATATTCTCCTAAAGGAAATTCAGGGTAACTAGAACCTAATGTTCAGTTTGAGAACAACATGAGAAAAACAACACCTAATCTTGTGCAGGTTATATCAATGCCCATTGAGGTAATGTTTTCCTTTTGTATCTTCAGAACACAAGACACAGTGTCTTGTGCAAAACACATGGAAAATTTGACTGACTGTGACCTCTTCTTTTTTTTCCACTTCTTTTCAAAGAGTTATGCTAGAGCATTAATAAAATATGCTAATGAGGATTCTGTAGAGCCATTCACATCTGTTTCAGCTTGAAGCTTTTCAACTGAAAGTATTGGGAATGTTTTTCACAGCTAAAAAAAGCAAAACATTTATTTATAAGCAATGCATTCTTCAGGGTGTAAGTTATACTGTGATTTGTGTAATTTGCACAGTTTATTGGAAGCTTAAAGATAATTATTTATTTTGCATTTTCCTAGTTTTGAGTGGTGTGCTATGCACTGAATGTGGTTGTTTCATTTCCATGTTTTCTATAGCTTATCTGGCATGCTTACTGTAGCTCTTTCTGAACCTACATTCGAAGCTTTCACATAAATAAAACACCTCTTTTGTGTTAATAGTTGCATGTTTTTGCTTTTCATTGTTGTAAACTGAATTGACCAAATGTGAGTGGACAATGAGTTTTGTAAAATATGTCACTGTCATTAACATCACCATGTTGTATGAAACAAATTGTTTACCATCAGCTGTGTTCTCAGGGATGAATGTGATGTATTTGATGTATATGGCATGGTCATTGCTCTCTGCAGTGGCACACAGCAATCAGTTCAAGTTCTTTCCATTGTTTGTCAATGTCGGAAATACAACCTGCTAAATGTGGTGCAAAACCGAATTAGAATAATTTACACTGGTAACTTCAGTTGCTGTTAATATCACTCCTGTATTTGTCAATGGGAACAGGGAGCAAGGAAGTACTGCTAGCAAAGTGTGAAGGAATTTAATTTCAGTGATAGGGCTGCAAGGTGATATCATCACACACACAGTTATAAACATGAAGCCATTGTCAAATCACTTTATTGCAACTGATGTAGAGCATTGTCATTTCTAGAAATTTCTATAATTAGTGACAGTAACAAACAAGGTTTCTGTGATTGCTGAAAGGATCAGAAACCCAGGTAAAACTGAAACAATAGCCCAAGTTAAACAACATGCAAATGCTTGATGCACCAACATTTCGATCAGTTGGTCTGGTTTGTTGTTTTCTTCTAAAGGCTCAACTGTGAATGTGCTGTGCTAAGGAATGGATACTAAATCAAGTTCAAGACCTGTTGTGAACGTGTTGCTCTTGGGTCATGTTTCCCTTTTACTTGCATCAAAGATAAACCTTGAAAAAATTATAGTTAATTGTTACCTTAGAGATATTTAGATACTTGATTTAACTAAGCATTTCTAGAAATTTTAGAAAGTACTGTTGCTTCAGTGGAAGGAAAATCTTCAGCTGTTTTACTCATAATTTGTTCAATTAAGTATTTGGCATGAAGAGATACAGACGGTTAAATATTATAGTTACAAATTGTGATAAAAGTTAAGATGTAACAACCATTTCTGGAAAAACTTTTAGTAAAGGTGCCTGCAAAATATGGTAGATTTTAAGACTTCTGTAACTGTTTGAGTAGCCTACATGTCAAATATTTCTCAGGAAAATTGGTCTCATTTATTTTCTGCACTTTATAAATTTAAAAATAATTGCAAACAGTATTAGTAGACAGCCTTAAGCAGAGTAGATTTAATTCCAAACTTTTATAATCCCTACTGTTAATACGAGAGAGGTTTCTCACATCTGTTACATTCTAAATGTATACCTAAATTTTTCAAACATTGCTAAAATAATTGACCATTAATGGTGTTTTCATGGAATCAGATTTTAATTAGTTCATAATAAGTTCTCATTTGCCCTAATGTCAGACTGTTTCTTCCAATGTGTTTTTAATACATTCATCTAATTTTGGATGTATCCACGTACATGTTTTTTTACAGTTTCTTGTAAAATGGTTTTATTATTCTCAGGTGAATTTTAGAGATTTCAACATTTGTTAATTGGTAATGTAAATATTTCACTTCGTGTAGTTGTCAAATATAGAATAATTTGGGAGCTTTGGTATCTCTAACAAATTCTAAGCTGCTTAGTTATTTCTCATATGATGTTATATGAAATAGGCTTCATAATTTGTTCTCTTGGTTGTCGAAGCTCCAAGACATGTCTCCTTTATTATCTCTAGAATTTTATTTTAAAATAAAAGGAATGGAGGAGAAATCACTGTATAGCTTTCAAACGGATGTGCTATACGTTTTAAAGTATCAGTTCAGGATAACCCACTGCAAATGAAATGTAACTTACTTCTAAGCCACAGCTTTCTATTGAGAGTTCAGTCATGTCTCAGCCTTCAGGTTTTCCTCATTGAATTGAAGGTTGTTCCTGCTATACTGACACATAACATGTAATGGAAAGGCAGTCTTTCATATTTTAACACCTGCCTTCCCAAGCCTGACCTGTGAGATATCTCCAAGAATCCTGGGGTTTGGACAGTTCTCTGATACTATACTTAATTATATATATTGACAGAATGTGTGTGTGCAGCTGTGTATTACTCTAGGTTTTCTGATTTAGAGGAATATTAAATGTAGGTCTAAACCCAGGCAAAACAGCCACTCTTCCATCGAGCAGCAGTGTGCCAAGAGGAGCACAACAGCTCCCTGATCTGTGTCCTTGTCTCGCACCAGTCCTGGCTGTAAAGCAGCAGCCACCACCCCCAAGAGAGATACTGAACTCTGATATGACAGCTACTACTTGAAGTCAGCCACGTGCAGCAGGAGCAGGCAGCATCACCTCTGCCCTGTTGTGAAGCTGGAGTGAAAAGCCTGACATTGAATGCTCCCTCTGTAGATCTCCATCCTGTATCTTCCATTTTTCTGATTTTCATCTTTTGCTTTGTACAAGGTGTCTAGCATGTTGCTGGTTTTCATCTGAGGCATAAAAAACTGATTTTATCAAAAATGATAAAACTTAAACCAATGTGAATACAAACAGGATTTTTTTTATACTGAGTAATGTTTGTTAAAAAGGGTTTAGCTGGTGAAATACCTATTTTCTTACTGCATATTTAGGCAGTTTTTTTCTTTAAACACAAGATGGCACCATTGCTGTTGGAATAGGTTCTTATTTCTCATTTAAATTTGAATTACTGAGGTTTCTGACACATTAACATATGTTCTGAAATATTGGAGGTTTTTTTGCATAGCACAGTAATTCACAATTTCCAGTAATGATATCCTTTTTAACAATTCATGTATCCCCTTGTCCTATTAATGAGGCATAGTTCAGTGTATGTTGGAAATTGTCTGACAAATTTGTTGTATCTTACCAGTCTAGTTCACACAGCTGGCCTTTCACTAAGGAGCAAAGAGCTAAAACTGGATTGGCTCTCAGAATCCAACACACCTGCCTTACTTGCTATTACCTGTTACCTAGTATCTTTTTTTTTTCTTTTTTTAAATTTGTCAGTTTTCTCCTAGTTGTTACAGTTGTGCTAAATGCTTCTGTTTGAAAAGCCAACAGTGTCTGTACTGGGCTTCAATTAGTTAAATAGATTAAGGTATTGACACATGGTAAAAGCTGGTAAAAGCCAAAAATAGCTTCAATTATTTTCTGTGTACATACTCAAGATTTTATTCCGTATCTCAGCTCTTATTATTTAAATGTTTAACAGAGAAAACAAGTGTTATGAGGAATGCCCATCTTGTAATTCATGATTCCAAATGAGATTTCGTGATCTCTCCAGAAGCTGATTGAAGTTCAAGGTGACAATAAAAGGATGGTCTCCTTGTTGTGCTCGTGTACCCTGGTTTTCTGTTCATATACCTGAGCTCTGATCTGAGATAGGAGTTGATCTAATTTGGAAGCAACTCTTGGCAGAAACCTCATTTAGATGAGTTTTGGCCTCACCTTTAAGTTAGGTATTTGCCAGTGCTAATGCAAGGATGAGAGTAGAAAACGTGTAGTCAGGCTGCCCTTTTCAGTTTCAGCCTGCACTAAAATAGGTGATTAGCATTTCTGCCTGAGAGTAAGAAATTTCAATTTAATTCAAGCATACTTTTAATATTGACACATGAAGAAAATTAGAAGATTATTTCTGGAGTCTTGTTCTCAAATTTTTATGATGTATGACAGGAATAAAACTGTTCAACTATTCAGATAACTAGCATTTGCAATATTGATGAGCATAATTGATAGAACAGTGAAGTATTTCACTTTTTAAAGGAGTGGAAGTAACTTTAAATCACGTGCTGTTCTTCAGGGTATGTAGAAATTGGAATGATTTCTGTTAAAGTGATAAGCAGAATGAAGTAACTCAAATTTTAACAGAGAAAAACAGCAAGATTCAGACTGCTTTGAGTGGTATCCATTACAAGGTAGAATTAGAATTCCTAGAATTATGGGGCTATGCTCAGTATCTACTTTAGGAAAAGAAGTATTACTCATGAGAGATGATAAAGAATTCAATGATACATCAAAACTGAATCACAAAGCTGGGAAATAAATTTAGAGTGTAATCCTGGTCTAGCAGATAAACGATATCAAAAAAATTCCTTCTCCAGTAATTATTGAAAGAAAGAGTGGAAGGAGGATGTATGCCTACTAGTTTATTTGTGATGTTTTTTGGAGCAGCATTTGTTTGTATTGTACTGCAGTTTAAATGGACTGTTCCTATAAAACTAATTTCGAAGTCAGGGATGAGTAGAAGTGCTGTTTTTCACTTGAGCAGTATTATAAAAATCTTTCCATCTCTTTTTTTGAATGTGTTGCAAGTGTTTGTACTCTGCTGATTTTATGATTATTCTCTGTAATGTCTTCATTCTTCTAAGGTTGTGGATTGCATCTCAGGTGATTATTTTTTAAACATGTGCATTAATTTTAGTGTAATTTCAAGTTTTTTTTTTTCTATTATAACTGTCTCAGGTTTGACCAGAAAGTAGGGAATAAGAAAGGGTGATGGGATCTTATGTTTTTGAAGAATCAGTGCACATCCTTGCAATTTTGACCTCTCACCTGAGGAGTTAAAAATTGAGGTTGAGCCAGAGCCAGGTTCATCCAGTCCATTAAGTCCTGTCTGAAGCCTGAAGAGAAATCAAGTTCAGCAAAAGTCATAAGATCCTGTATTTAGGGATTTTGCTGTCTTCCATGATTTAGTTTGCACCCCTCACCTAAGGAAGTGAGGCTCGGCTTTAGTGGAAATCCTGTAACGTACATCAATGAATGTAATAAACAATTATATATTAAATATTGCAAAAGAAGCAAATAAGGACCAACAAAATTATGTTTATTCTTTTTTAAAAAAAAGATATACTTCACTTTTCAGCAAAGATGTCCAGGAAGCTAAGTTTGCCAACTGAGTTAAAGCCTGATTTAGGTAAGTTTATATAGTTGATTTTATTTTTACTAAATCTGAATGTGAGTATGTTGAAGAGGCCTAAATTATGTAAGCTGTCATGACTTTATTTTGCATTTATCTGAAGTGTAGAAATAAAATTTTAATTCCACTCTTTTTGGGGACTCTCAGGCACAAAATGTCATTGCTGTCATCATAAGGTAAGCCTGCAATTCCTGTATATGGCTTATCACACTTTCATCATAATTTTTAGGCATCTGTCACTCACTTTATGAGTAGTGCTGTGATAGCAAAAGCATGAAAAAGCAGACAGCATTAGGAAAACTGCTGCCTGTTTTAAATTTTAAAATGAAATATCTGAGCAGGATATGTTGAGGTGCTCTCAACAAATAGTTGGGCATAGTTTTATGAATTGTCTTGTGACCACTCTCTCTAAAGTAAAGCAATATGCAGCTGTTTGGATGGATGACCAGTCTGAGAATTTATTTTTCTTGAAAGTGCACAATAACTTTTTAAATAAGGATCAGCTCCGTTGTGAGGTCTGTAGTACTAAAGGTCACTGTATTGCTAACTAAAACAGCATACAAATGAGTAGGTTGGGGTTTTTTAAATACTTTGACTGCCAGCTGTTAGATCAGATCCAACTCCTCTGACTTGTTCTCTAAAGATGATGGGGGACAACTGCAGACCTACAGCAGTAAATGCAGCTGCATTCCACCTGCCAGAGCTTGCTCCTCTTCCTGCAGCAGAATTGCTACCAGCAGCCCAGCAGAAGACAGACAGGATCACACTGGCAGCTGTAGCACTGTGTGTTTGCCAGGTGCTGCTGCTATTGACAAGGGGAAAAGTCTGTGGCATGGGAATATCCTGAAACTGAGCAGGACCACCCTGATTTACAATTACAGCTTGCCCCTCTCAGAGAAATATAAAGTTGGAAGAAACCCTCAGAGATTCGTTAATTCAAGGATTGGTAAGGATCCTTCTGCAGGGATACAGATGTTTTGACAATTTAACCTCTGATCTATTCATGAGCCTCCAATAAATAAGTTTTTTGAAATATACCAGACAAAGTTTCAGTGTTGTGTAGTCTAATCAGACAGATTTCCTGTTACTTAATCAAACTTCCTTGCTTCCATATTAACTTTTTCTTGTTCTTTCCACAATACACAGGGAGAACAAGTACTCCCTATCTTTGTTAGTCTTTTTTTTTATGCTGTTGAAATCTGTCATTGTATCTCTTATTTAATTTTTGCAGATTTTTTTTTCTTTACAGAATTTAGTTCCTTCTTTAGGTTATGGTATCTAAACCTAGGGTGGCTTCTGTTAATCTCCTCTGGAACTGGATTTATTCCTCGTCTTTCTAAACTCAAGTGTCTGGAACTAGGGCGATTTGACTGTGGCCATGTTGGCACAAAGGAGCAGAAGAATTTGACACCTCTTTTCAATCTGTTTCTGTTGTTCCACACTATGTTTACCAATGGTTTATGGATAATTTTGGTATAGGGTGAATTTCATACTTGGCAAACTGGAACACATTTATACTTAAATATTAACCAATTATGGTTCTGCTGTTTTAATCACAGTTCTTTGATGGCAAGAAGTACTTGAAACTGTTACTTCTTTCTAATGAAGACTGGTGAAAATTGAATGCTGAATTTTTTTCAGCACTTCCCAATCTTTAAAGATTTTGCAGTGTTTTCTACATAACTTAGTATTTGCTATTCCTTCTACTGAAATAATGGAAGGGGATTTTTGTCACATCATTTCTGATATAAAATAGCATATACCTTCTGAATGGTAATAGCCTTTAACTGGTTTTGACTTTGCATGTGTGTGAATATCTGTGCTTAGAGACCTCGTTCTGTGTAAAATTCTTCTAGGTTTTCAGGTGTGTAAATCACTTTCTTAAGGAATTACATTTTTTTTTTTTAAATTGTGCTTCTATCTTTTCTCATAGTGGTATAGCTTTTGCATAGTGTTTTTCAGTGTTGGCTTGCTTGTATTTTTGTCACTTATGTGGCCACATCTACTGGCTGTAGGAGGCAACTAAAATGCCTTTCTCCTAAATTCATTATCATTGTCTCTCGTTTCTTTCCATGGCTTCTTGAAACCTACTCTTCCACGATCTTGTTCTTTCAAATTAGTTTTCTGTCTTTAGATCTTTTACCTGCTCCTTTTACTTTCTGAACAGATAAAATCTAATTACATGTTTCTGTATTTATTCTCCACTTTCTAGAAAAGAAGTTATCTTGAACATACCCTTGTCTGCATTATACCATTGCTTTTCAATGTTCTAATCCAGTGATTAAGATACTGCTGCCACTAGGTGCTATTCCTTGCTTTACTTGCTCAAAAGAGGCTCATCTTTCCATCCTTCTGATGGTGTGTAGTGATTCATCACACTGCTGTTCCTTCCTCTTCATCTGATTCTAATCCATTTACAAACTTCTTCCTTGACTTCAGGATAAATAGGATGCACTAAAGCAGTTAAACTTTTAACCCTGTGTTCTGTTCTCTGAATGGATTGTCCACTCTCAAAAATGCCCGTATTGTCTGACAAATTAGTTTTTATTGATTTTTTTCCTGTCCATCCCAATGCTTCTGGAATTTGTACACATGCTCTTCAAATCAAACAGCTAGAACTCACAAATGCACATTTAAAGCTATGCCTATTGTAGTTACTGTATGATTAATTATATTCAGACTGATTAATCCATGTTAAAGTTGAAAAAAATCATTAAATTAGTAAATACTCGAGTCTGAAAAAAACAAACATCATAAGAGGTGGTGGTCATTAGAAGACTTATAAAACCAAATTATTGTTTTCATTGTTCTACACTGGATTTATTGTTTTCAATGTGAAAACTTACTATGTCAATATCTGAGTGATTGAGTTAGTTTCTATAATCCATGTTTTATATTTGACAGCTAGAATTCAACAGGACAATGTTTTTTTTCTATCCTTTTTGGAATGAACCAATTATCTCCTGAGAAGATTCACTGTTTGTGTCAAGTAAATGTGTGTATTTAGTCAGTTGAAATCTAGTAGGTATGCTTTCCAAATGCATGTTAGATATGCTTTGTAGAAAGTTTTTCAATAATTTAATGAAACTAACATAGTAATACTTCCAAATAGTGTGTGGTTGAATGTTGTTCTTTAGCTCTTAATTCTGCTTTAAAAATATCAGTTGCATCTATACCCTACTCAAAAGGTTTTTTTGAGTTGTTGGTTTTTTTTAAAGTATAATATAAATTGCATCAAACTTTTGCTGGCGAGGGCTGTCTCGTGCTAAAACTTTTCAACTGTGAATTAAGAAAATACAGCATTAATTTGCGACAGCACAGATAAATTCAGTGTATGCTGATGTATTAGGTATTGCCACACCTACAGATAGCATACGGCAAGAGTGGAGCAGCCCATTTACTTTTGTTAACATTAGAATTCACTTTTTGCTAAACTCTGAGCAGGACATCTGGAAAAGTTTTAGTGCTATTACTGGCGCTATGCTACAGCAGTCAAAGGGGAAATCTTCAGCTTTGCATAGCAGTACCAGGTGGCATTTGATAGTATTTGTTTTTCTATTACTAAAAGTTTGGGGGTGTGTAAATAGCCTGTTAGATCTCCTGCACACAGTTTCCTGAAGTGGAACAATATTGTGAGTCGTTACAGGTTCCATGCTATCACGCTGTCACTGCAGTTCCTAAAGCAAAACAGTTCTATCTTCCTAAGATTAGTTCACTGTGTTCCACGGGAGCCAATATTTTTTCATCTGCTCAATGAACTAATTGGCAGAGGGGTTTGTAATTCAACTTTTTTAAAGGAGTGCCACTTGATGACTGTTATTCTCTGGCTCTAGAAGACAGAAATATGCCTTAAAATTGTTCATGATAATTACCTAATGACAACCTCTGAAGCAAAAATTGGGTGCTTTGCTCAAGAGACAGCTGGAAGATGGGCAATAAGGAAATAGGAAATGTGAAGGATAGGGGTGCAAAAATCAGTAGCATTATAGTTAGTATGCAGTTGATGCTAAAGAACAAAAAAATCATTAAATTCTCTTAATCCCTGCAATTTGCAATTCTTTTTAATTAATACTGATCTATTTTCAGATGTCAAGGACAACTCTTTCAGTCGATCCCGGAGTTCTAGTGTAACTAGCATTGATAAAGAGTCACGCGAGGCAATTTCAGCTCTTCATTTTTGTGAGACTTTCACAAGAAAGGCTGATACATCACCTTCCCCGTGCCTGTGGGTTGGGACCACGCTGGGTACAGTGCTTGTCATTGCACTGAACTTACCCCCAGGAGGAGAGCAAAGACTTCTTCAGCCAGTAATTGTTTCTCCTAGTGGTATGTACAAAGCAGACAGGATAAAGCATGCTTTGATAAAGTATTGTTGTCGTTCTTCATATTTTTTAAGAAACTGTTCGGGGTTTTCTTTTCATTTATTGAGTAATTGAAAATATATATATTCCATTGATTTAGCCACTAAGTTTAACAATATAGACCGGTTACTTTATTACCAGAGCTTCTCAAGTTGGAAAAGTGGGAAGTACAATCTCCTAAAATATAAAAATACAACTTTAGTGTATATTTGCTGAGAAAACAACATTTGCAGTTATTAAACAGAGATAACAGAAGAGATGAATAATATCAAATGCCCCATTTATTATTGTTTTTTAGTCACGAGGTAAGAATCAGTGAGTTTTCCTGCAGCAAGAAAAGGGAATGCAAATTGAATGACTAGTTTGAAATATCAGTGATAAAATATTCCTTTGGATTGCTGTGAAAGGTCTTGTATCTTGTTTTTCTGATGCACAGCAACTGATTTTATTGTAATTGTGTATTAATGGTTTATTGGATAGACTGTTAGTCATAGATTAATCTTTCCTGCTACCACTGTCTCATGCAAAACATGCTGCTCTAGTCCATTTTGCTACACAGATGGTATCAAACATAGAAATTGTAATGCTATTTGATTTTAGGAACGATTAGGAGTGGACATCTAGACTGTATATGTGATTTATGCCCATGAAGTGAGCTATTGTCAGCAATGGTCAGATTTGGTAACATTTGGTCATAAAGGCAAATGCCTTTATGCAGGCTAGCAGTGTGTTTCATCACTGGGTCTGCAGCATAATCCTTAAAGAAATTGCTTTATATATTGTACTTAGCAAATGTTCATGTTGTTACTTATGCGTGAACAAATTAAAGTAAAATTTATTACATTAAGATCTGACCTACAGGGACAGTGATTTGAACAGTAAGGAGGGAAAACTTTTCCCTTTCATTTCAAGCTAGAGAAGTGGATTCAAGTGTGAACTGGCGGGGAGAAATAAAAAAAAGCACACATACTTGTTTCTGAACGAGTTGAGGAAAAGGTGGTGCTCACCTTTATTAATAACATTTATTGTTGATATTATATATCAACAGGATAGAATCAGGAGAGACAGAAATGGGTTGCATTTGTGATACTGAACTTATAAATACATTTCCCTTGAAGTTAATGAAGGAGTATGCACCCACTTAACCCCTGAAAACTGGTTTAATATACGTTTGTGCTTCATTAGTTTTAGATAAACGCCCAAGGTTTGTGTACATCTGTTTTGCTAGGGAGGCAAACTGAAGTTATTGTTTTCTTTTCATTCTGCGAGCTTCTTAAAGGAATATTTTGTAGCTTGAAAAGCAATTTAGGAGAACTGTTTTAGAAACGTGCTCAACTCTTTCCTAGGAACCATCCTGAGGCTAAAAGGGGCAATCTTGAGAATGGCTTTTTTGGACACCACAGGATCTTTGGTCCCACCAGCACATGAACCCTGGAGAGAGCACAATGTTCCCGAAGATAAAGATGAAAAAGCAAAAAAGCGACGACCTGTCTCAGTGTCCCCTTCTTCCTCTCAGGAAATCAGTGAAAACCAATATGCAGTGATATGTTCAGAAAAGCAAGCAAAAGTTATCTCACTGCCATCCCAGAACTGTATTTATAAGCAAAATATAACAGAGACTTCTTTTGTTCTTCGTGGAGACATAGTGTCGTTGAGTAACAGTATCTGCCTTGCATGTTTCTGTGCCAATGGACATATTATGACTTTTAGGTAAGACCTGTTTAATAGTAACTTAAATATAAAAAGAAGAAATAGTCTTCTGCTACATCTTTTTCCACAGGATGATGAATTTTAAAAAAATTACATTCACTCAGGGCTGATGATTCTCTAATACTTGAGCCTGAATAATTTTGATTGCACATTCCTATTAGTTATGCCTTTAACACATGAAAAAGTTTACCACTTTAGCTCAAGCTACACTGATTCAACACATAGTTCCAAATGGGTGATAAAGGTTCATGATTTGAAGTTTGTCTAAAAGTTGAATTTACTCCCTGATGGAGAAAACTGTGTTGAGGCAGACCTTTAGCTTGTACCTGACCAGAACTCTGCCTGGTTTTGTGCAGCTGTTTGCATCACACTCATGCCACAATATTTTGTTGTGTAGCTTGCTTGTGTCTTAAAGGCCTTAAACTCAGGCTATGAAGGCAAGATTAACTGCTAGCACTTGTATAGTAATAAGTCAGCTAAAATAAGGAGTTTCAGGTATGAGTTTAAACATGTGTTGTAATGTTTCTAAATGCTATTTTATTCTGAACCAGCAGTCTGTATATACTTACACCCTTGCACCTGCAGTTTAGTTGTGGCCTAATAAGCTGAATGCGGAACATGGCCCTATAACATTATTCCAGTAAAGTTCCTTGATGATTATTTGTAAGGTTGCCAAAAGAAGCTTTCAGCTTCGAAAATTCTGCAAAAAAATCTTTCTTTAGGAAGTTGTTAGGTGTAAAACTAAAACTGATACAATCAAAACTTGTTTTTTAGTTGTAGTATGTAAGTCTGTAACTCCATTGATGTATATCCCATGTTTTAGTTATTGTAAACATCTCTAAAAAATGCTGCTTACCTTGCAGGGCAAACGGTATTGTTTTTCCTAATTAACACGAAACTTTGGAATGTTGACATACCATATATTGAAACAAATCCTGTCTTCTTCAGGATTCATGTTGTTTTCTAATGAACTCTACATATGTGCTAAATTATAAATGCTGAATTGTTACCTTGTGTGGGGAAGTTGGACTCCAATGCTGAGCTCCATTTTGCAAATGTGAATTGCTGCTGAGTGGACCTTACATGCAGTTTGTGTAAAGTTATCAGAGCACCATATCACACCCAAGATACCCAATACTTATCTACTGATACAAATTCAGATAGGACTTAGTAACAAACAAATCTGTAACAGAAACGATGAAAATGCTCTCATGGATGTCACATTTGTCCTATCTGATGCAATGTTTTTGTGTTTTGAAGCTGCAAGAATGTTTTATGCTGCCATTGATCTGAAGCAAAACACTTCCTTGTTACCGACTGTCTTAGGAATATTCTTATTTTGGATTCATGCATGGCAAAGGTGTCATATCTGGGTGATATGCTTACAACAGAATATTGCTCTTTATTTCTCACTTTTAAAACTTGCCTCTGAAGGCAATCTGAGCATCATGCAAAAAAAGGAAAAACAAAACAAGGCAACCTGACACTGTTATGGCTACTACATCTTCCTTTGGTTTTAATTTAAATTTGCCCCTCTGCTGCTTTTTTAGTGTCTAGAATTAATAATCTTATGCAGATGGTGTCTGCAGCAGAAGCTGTTTATTGTATTATTGGGACATTTGCAGCTAACAAGTTCTGTAATTTTTTTCACAAGGATTTCAAAGGGTATATTTGAGACAGTGGTTTATTTTGGGTTTTAGTTTCAAGAAATTAGGTGTTTTGTCCCTTTTTACTTTATTATCACATTGAGCGAGAGGAATGTTTGGTAGAGGAATATTGTTATAGCCCAAGTGTGCTGTCTGTTCTTCAGTAGATTGATACAGTAAGTTCTGCAGTTACATGTACAGAAATGGAAAATACAAGGTAAGCAAATTTTGGTCTGAGGACTTTCTTTTCAATATCTAGTCAGAGAAAAAAGGGGGACTTAATTCATAAGATTGTCTGAGACCACTGAATTCTGTTTTCCTTTGAGAGCACACCCATGTTATATTTCTAAATGTTCTTGAGGAGAGATCTTTTAGACTTGTATTTTTAGTCAAGGACAAATTACTAACCTGAGAGAAGAGACAGGATGTTTAATTGTAAACTCTTGTTAGATACTTATCAAAATACTTTGGTAATTATTAAGTAATGCCTAATTCATTAAATAGTGAATTTGTGATTTACATGCTCAGACTATAATTTCAAAAATGCTTTTAAATGCG
This sequence comes from Drymodes brunneopygia, assembly GCA_013400955.1. Taxonomy (NCBI): domain Eukaryota; kingdom Metazoa; phylum Chordata; class Aves; order Passeriformes; family Petroicidae; genus Drymodes; species Drymodes brunneopygia. The sequence goes on along the minus strand of VZTZ01047251.1, from coordinate 140,493 downwards.
TCTGTGATGGGGGTGTTTAAATTTCACTTTTGAGGTGCTACCTTGAAAAATCTCATGTTTTGAGATTCTGTACTGTCATTAAATGATACCTGTTTATGTGGTACTCATGCAGATGGTAAAGAGAAAAAAATACGTTAAAAGTTTAAAAATGAGTCATTTGATCAATAATAGACATTTCTGCTATATTTAATGGGCTTTTAAATTCTCTTCCTTAAGTTTGCCAAGTTTAAGGCCATTGTTGGATGTATATTACCTGCCACTCACCAATATGCGGATAGCCAGAACATTCTGCTTCACCAATAATGGACAAGCGCTCTATCTTGTCTCACCAACTGAAATACAGAGACTCACCTACAGCCAAGAAACATGTGAAAATCTTCAGGTAATGGACTCTTTTTTAAAAATCACCTCTTTCTTGGATACATTCTGAGCTGAGCACTTAGGCTTTTGTGCACTTATTTTTTTTTTTCCCTTTTGTTTTCCTTCGCTGTAGAGTCTGATTCTGAATGATTCACTTCTACCTTAAATTTTTGTTTCATCCATGCTATTGTAGCTGAATCAGTTTCTTACTTAATTTGGTTTTGATCATCAGGAAATTTCCTCCTTTAACATGTAGTTAAAATTCCCTTGATCAATTGATGCTGGGGGAGGCGTGTGCTGACACAAGTGGGGAATGCTAAATCAGGATATTTGAAGGAACCTATTATGTTTCAGGGGTATTAACAGCTTGAAAAATTCTCATTCATGCTTCAGCTTGGTAGTTGTATAGAATAATGAAATAGCAGAGCTGCAGGCTCTACTTTGGTACTGCTATGTGGGTGTATTTGTAGATACAGTGTCAATAGAACAAAGCCAGGAGTCTTGTCCAAGTTATTGAGGGGCAAATAAGCTTTACTTGAATGCATTTCTTTGCTTCTAAATTCCATGAGCTCTAAGCTTGCAACCATCTGAAGCAGATGGTTTGGACAAGTTTCTTAATATGTTTTTATTTTTCTATTTCCTACATCACCTTGCAAAGGCAGATGCTCATTAAAGCATATTTATTTTGAAATTCAAAGATACTAAATAAATCCTGAAAGTGAAAGAGCATTCCATTCTTTTTAATAATTTGTGCCTTGTTATGTCTCTTTTACATTGCAAAGGAAATGTTGGGTGAGCTCTTCACTCCTGTAGAAACACCAGAAGCACCAAACAGGGGGTTCTTCAAAGGCCTGTTCGGAGGTGGGGCACAGTCACTTGACAGAGAAGAACTCTGTAAGTTATTATTAATTGTGATTTTTCTGGTATTTCTCCCCAAGGAAGACAGTGATCCTTGATAAATGTATTACCTGTGTTGATAGAACACTACTTTTGTGAAGAGGAAAGTAAAATAGAAAATTATAAATACTTTGTCATAGATTGTGTGTTGTACACCTTACCAACAAGATCAGAAAAGCTTGGTATGTTTTTTTCCACAGGTTCTTCTATCTCATTTATTCGGCAGTAGACGAGTTGTCCCATTTCTTGTTTTATAATCTTATTTTTATTCATCTTTATGAAGTATGCAGTACTGACCATGATTCCACTCTATTCTATTCTATTTCTGCCAAACTGAAAGGGACTGCTTTTAGAGAATTCTATTCTGGGCAGTGAGAAAATTAAAACTTCACTCTACTTCAGTTATTTACCCGATTTTCCTTGTTTTACTTGTACAGAGATGCCTTAGGAATGACAGCAAGGTCAGAGTTGTATGATATTTCAATTCAGTCTTCTGTTTATAGGACAATAAAATTCAGATTTGGAAAAATTTCAGTGCTTTATCATTTTCTCATTGTTTTTTTTGATTACACCTTTTTTTTTACTGTGGTGGCATTCAGCACTTTAATATATTTAAGAAAAATAGCTTCCATTTATTTATTCAGATATTTGCTAGATGCAGCACCATATTATGCAAGTTTATTTTTAAGAACCTCTTTCTTATTAATGTGAAATGTGTCTGTCAAAATGGACAAGGTCCCCTGCCAATCCTTTATGTTGGTTCTTCTGATCTCTACAGAATAAAAATTAGACTTCATTACTTGTGCCTGTACATTTTGAGCAATTATCAGATATTTAGAGGTCACTTTCTATGTTAAAGGTTTCTTTTTTGGGTGTTTATATGTATATATATATGTATATGTAATACTATGGAAGGTTGGTCAAGTATTCCAGTAGAAAAATTTATGTGTCCAAATTATAGGTTAACATGACTGAGACAGAGAAAAAATACCTTGTAACTTTAGAAACTCTCTCTTTATATAATTTCTTTATATAATTTCCACCATTAAGGTTTGGCTTGGATCTTTAGAAGGAGAATAGTACTGGAAGAAATAGAATTCCAATAGAATGGAAGAAAAAAAGCCTAATGGATTGTAGCCTGAAATGACAATTCAAAGACATTTGAGTATGTCTTTAAAGTAGCCATATTTACCATGAGGGCCACAGCAGAATCTGTAAAAAGTGAAATGATTTCTCTTTCTTATTTTGGGAATTCACAGAAATATGTATATAGTACTAGTTTAAATGTAAATCATTTTTAATAGAAGCATAAAATCGAATCAGAGAGTCTTGGAATACTGCATGAAAACATATTTAACCAGTTAATATTATTTTTCATAGAGATAGAAAAAAGAAAATAGTCAAACCATATTTCATTGTTTAAAACAAATACTCATATTTCTGTAGTGTATTAAATTCTGCATGAGATTGGCCATCACTGGAGTCTGGAGCTGTTCAGCTGATCATTTGTGCTGATTTCTTCTTACAACCATACTATCTTTTTACATTACCTTTTTTTTTTTTTTTTTTGCAAGGTTTTTACACTAATGTCAGCATAGACACCTAATCTTCAGGTGTCTGCATGTAAAATTGAACTTCCATCAAGGGAAACTTCTTTTGGTGGAATCATGCTGGCTGGCTTTCATACCAGCAAAGCATTTCCAGAACTAACCACAACTTTTATTTTCAAAATCCTGCTTTGTCTGTTGAACTCAAAACACATTCCATGTGAAATAAGCTATATTGTGCTGGTGAAGTGTTTTTGGAACAATTCTGTTGACGAACATGAGAATTTTAATTTCACACTTGAGCTGTGAAGAGGTTGCAGTTTTATAACCTGCCTGGAAAGTTGAAAATATGTTTGAATATCTCTGTTTTAATGTGGTAACATCTACTAATGAAGAGGAGTCTTGCTCATAGTCATACCTACAATTAGGTATGGTCTCTATGCAAAGAAATTACACCTCTTTATAAACCAGTTTCCGTAATATTTATGTAATAATGATAGAAAAACTTACTGTTCTGTATTTGCTGCTTTTGCAAATGCCTGCAGTTGGAGAATCAGCATCTGGGAAGGCATCAAGGAGTCTTGCCCAGCATATTCCAGGACCTGGGGGTATTGAAGGTGTCAAAGGAGCAGCATCTGGTGTAGTTGGTGAACTGGCACGAGCCCGGTTGGCGCTGGATGAAAGAGGACAGAAACTGGGCGAACTGGAAGAAAAAACTGCAGCTATGCTTTACAGTGCTGATTCTTTCTCCAAACACGCTCACGAGGTATGTTAAACTGAACATTAAACTGGTTGTCCAATAAATGCAAGTTCTGCACGTGACTGCAGCAGTGTCATTGATAAAGGATACTTCCCTTTCATCCATCACTTGTTACTCCTAACAATTAAGTACTAATTGTAAACAGCCTTGTCTCGTGGCACATTGGGCTGGAGCATGCAGTCTGCTGGAGTGGTGTGTAAGCTTCTAAATCTGCAACTCAGTCCCCATTACTGAAAAAATTACTTGTCACTGGATTAATAAGAAGAGTAATGCTTTATGTCAGATTCCTGCTGTCCTTAAGAAAGATCCTGTTGTATGCAAACCCCATGAATGCGAGTTGTTTTTCCTCAGTAACTACATAGAGTGGCTGTTCTCATCCATTTTCATGCCAACTTCTTTCCACACTCTAAACTCCTGTGCAACTTCCCCATTCTCCCAAAAATGTCATTCTGAGGCTAGATCACCAGCAATGATGCTACCATTAGAAAATTCATCATGCTAAACACTCAGTGTTCAGCAATGTTGTTGTTGCAACTTTGAGAAGCCTTGGAAAATCCTTCTTTCTCATGCTGCTTTGTAAGCATATTATTTATTTGTGTCATTGTACATTTTGGGACATTACAGAAACAGTAATTAGACTTTTTTGTTTGTTTTTTTAGATGATGTTGAAGTACAAAGACAAGAAGTGGTACCAATTCTGATGACTCTCATCAATCACATCTGTTTTATTTTGTCCTGATGAAAAAAAAAATCTTGTTTTTTCATTAATTTTGGCAGGACCACTGAAATTTAAAGGAGTATTCACCATCGGATACTGTTGTTTCCTAGCACAAATGACACACTGTTTTACCTCAGTCGTGGCTTTAACTGAGGAGCATTATATCTAAGAAACACACGCAAAAAATGAAACTTGAGTGTTTCTTAGCTGTTGGTTAGCATAAAGTTGGAACAGAGAATGTAACTGGAACATGTGGAAAAGAGAGCAAAGGGGTGAGACGGGCAGGGGCAATGCAGGGTCAATCCTGTGTTAATATTTCATATGCCAAAAGTTTTTGTGCTATTGTAATTGCTGCCAGTGTTATACCCTCCTGTAAGGAGAGGCAATAAATCAGGGGTCCAAGAGCTGGAATCAAGTTGTTTGTCTTGCTGGACAGTAGCTGACTTACAATTACCCTCTCTAGGACTCACTATATTTACCATTATTGTTGAAGAAGCATTGAAGTTTGCTGTCACTTCTTTCATTTCAAAAGCTGGAAGCTTGGAAGATTTCTTATTGAAAATTGTATACATAGTTGACCTGTGCATAGTCTTTTCTTGGACCCCTGATCTAGTATTCTTGTATTCACATCATATTCTGTGACGTGCAAAGCAAAAGAATACGTAATTTTTGCATTAAAAAAGTCAAGTGAATAATATGACTGGAATGTGTCATGCTGGGAGTTTTCATTTGTGTTATGGCCGTGCAATGTGAAATGTAGTAACATCTTCTTTGTGGTAAGAATTCTTCAACTTCTGTTCAGTTAAATATTAATTTTTGCCAAAAATAGTTATTGGTTCAGGTTGTGTAACATTTAGAATTGGCTGTGGGTTCGATTCATGCTGTGAGTTTTTATAAATGTTTAACAGAATGTATCTTTGCAGCCATTAATTAAAATAGCTGAGATAGTTTTGCTCAAAACTTAAGTTCTAGATGCCCCTTTAGTCCTTTACTATGAAATCAGATCACCTTGGACTCAGGTTTTCAAAGTTTTACAGACCATGGAGGTGCTGATGCATGATTAATGGCAAGCAAGCATCTAATACTTAATAATTGTCAGTATGTTGTTAAGCAAATCTCTACGTTCTGCTAGTAGAGCTATTTTACAAGTACCTGTCTCAGCCCCACACAGCACTAAAGGCACTTGTCCTAAAGTTTGGATTTAATCTCTAAGGCAGTATTTTCAGTGTAAGCAGTGGTGAAGTGTGCACAAAACTTTAGGAATTGCTGAAAAAATATTCAATTTGGGTGAGGTTAATAATGCAGCTGAGATAACTTGTTAATGGCTACTGCACTAAAGCTGTATCAGTGCAAATGACAGGGCTCTTTTTAAAAGAGAGGTTTCCTTAAAGTAAGTGCTTGCATTTCAAAAATTCCTTTAGACCTTTTTCCTCAAAGTAGGAGTAGTTACGGACTGGTATTGTTTTATAAAAGGGAGTACTTAGAAGCTGATGGCTCTATGTTGTCTGAAATTAATCACTTGGGTTTGCTTCTCCAGGCATTGCGTTTTCTGTACTTTTTTCACAAACTTTCTGAATGTTCCCAAAGCAAAACCTTGGTTATATTTGTATTGTGAAGTGATGTTGCATATACTTAGATAAGGCAACCTTACAAAACACCTCAAGGATGCAAAATATTGAGGTTACTTGTGGTTCTTAAATCACTTTTCAAATGAGAGGCAAATATGTTTGGGCTTTGCAGCACAAACTTATAAATTTCCTCACTTTATGTATAGCAACATTTAATTTAAAAAGACAGTTGAATTGTGTTGCCAGTACGAGGGCATGCCCTACTGTGCCCACTGCTCAAAGGACTTAACAAATGAGAATGTGGCAATTCAAACAAGCAGTATTATGATTTCTTGATGGCTCTGTCCCATAACTACTGAAGCAATGTTTACTTGAGTTGCTTAACTCAGTTGCCATGCAATATTTGCCTCTTCATGTTAATTTATTTTTTAGTGTCTAATTAATGCATATTTAACACAATTTTGTGAGACATCCAGGTAGAAGAAAACTAGATAAACCACTACCATACCACATCCAAAAATACCCACCCTAGCTGACACTTGTCCCCTTCCTTGTCTCACATTTATAAATTGAGATGACTCATTAATACTTGACCTGGTGAAGATAAATTACATTTCAGGGCAACAGAATCCTGGGAAATTAATCTGGTCAGGCTCTGGGGGAAAGAATTGTAAAAGTATTCTTCAACAAATTATGGTATCATTCAACGGAAGATGACCTTGGCTTGAAAGGAAAACATACTTAACTTTCTCATCAGGACGCATTTGACAACCACCAGCAAGCAAAATAATAAGAGGCAATGAGAGACCATCTGCCAGTACCAGAAGAGTAGTGGCTTATTTGGTGTTACAGAATCTATCATAGTTGAATCTCTTCTGTTGCTTGTGTTCAGGGCATGCTTCTAGATATGAAGAGTAATGACATGATTGCTCATGAGATAAACACACAAATGGTTCTTGGTCAATAAAAGGGGCTATGTACAATTTTAGTCTAAAATGTTACTTTTTCCTTCCCAATGGAAGGAAGGTGATCACACACACGTCATTGCATCTTATTGTGCTATTGGTGGTGCATCTTTTGTACAGCAAAGTATATTGAAATCCTTGCAGGGAAGCACCCCTGGTTTTTTCACTAGCATTTTAGTTGTGTGAAATTTTTTAGAGTGTCTGGAAAACTATAAAGTACAATTGAGCTATTACTTTTTTTTTTTAATGAAAGTAAGAAACTACCTGCTGCTACCTATCTGTTTATCTGTAGTGTGTCTCATTAGGAACTGTAAACTGAGGAAGTTTTTCTTCACCTTAGTCCTGCCAAATTGTAACTTTTGAGTCCTGGTATGTGTAAATATGTGTGTATTCCAAATCAGTCTGAAAGTGTCACACCACAGGCATCTCCAGTGATCTGTTCTTCAGCAAACAGTCAGTTTAAAGTATAGTAATATATAGCTGTGTTCCTTGTCTGTCTTTATGCAAAGTTTTTGTGCCTGAGGTGGTACTTGCATGGCAGGTGATATTGGAAAGCTGCATCCAAAGGAGGATTTTTGGAAGCAAGTTCATTTTCTTTTTTTTTCCTTTTAGTTTTCCTTTTGTTTTCCTTTCTATATTTTGGTTTGGTTTGGTTTTGGTGGGTTTTTTTTTTTTTTTTTGGTAGTATTTTGGCTTTGGTTTAGGTTTTTTGGAGGGGTGGAAATTTTTATTTGTTTTTTTTGTTTGTTTCCTTTTTTTTCTTTTCTTTTTTGCTTAATTAATGGCACTGATCTTACCTGAACTTTTAAACTTGAATTTTTCCTGCACTTTAATTCAATCATGGTATTTTATTCCTTAATTTTGTTTCTGCATTTGTGCAGTTCAGGTTCATTATTTGTATATAAACAAATATGTTCAATAAAGACTTTAGAACAGATTACTTTCAGGCACCTTTGCTAATTATGTGATTTATTTAGAATGTCTGTTTTCTTAGCAAAATATGTATATACAATATAGAATCTAATGAAAGGCACGTATTCTGTGTCAGCATTCAGTTTATAAATTACTGCAACACTTTCGCATTTGTTACTAGATAATACGAAAGAAATCTGTTATATTTATACATACTGCTTAAGAATATACTTTTTGTTTTAAATAATTTTTATATGTACACTTCTACCTTTAATTTTAAAAAGACTTGCGTTCAAGTTTTAAGTCAAAGTACTTAAAGTATGTATATTATCCATAGAAGTTGTTTTAAGCTTATGAATACATTCATATCTCATATCGAGATGATACAATTACTAAGCAATGAAAACAAATAGCCCATTTTTCTTTGCAGAAAATAATCAGTTATTTTTACCTCCCATTATGAACATCCTTAAACAATTCTCCGAGTATGGAGCAAGAAGGTAGGGAACTAGCCTAATATAAAAATTCTCTCAATAGCTGCAGTCCATGGCTGACTGGTTTTCTATGGTTTGGGTTTTTTTCTGGTACACACGAGAGACTTTTCAGCTCTATTTCTTGGACTTTTAAAATTCTCCAAAACTGAAGCAAGGTTTGTCCAATAAACATTTTCTTTGAGTAATCTGTGTATTTTGATTACACATCAGCTCTTTACATGTAAATCAGAGGTTTATGTAGGTTTGTTTTGTTGAGGTTTTTTGTATCTGAAACGTGTGCTGGAAAACTCAAGAGTCTGGCTGAAGTGCCCTCTACTTTCTGCTCGTGGTTTAACGTGCCTGGGCGGGCACTGACTGCAGGAAGAGTCTGGTGTGGGAAGGAAGGACTGCAGTGCCTTGCCTCCCTCTCCAGGTAGAAGGGCAACTTGTCACTTGAATCTTCCCTCATGCCAACCAATTTCCTGGATAATTCATGGGAATCTTTTTGGGTGGATATTGATAACTTGGCTGCTACCACAAAATCTTCAAATACTCTGTAGACAGAAATTAATGATGCTTGAGGGGTGGAAGTGAACAGAATCACGGGGAAAAAAGGTGTAGTGTAGGTGAATCAATTCAACCAATTGTACTTCAGTTTTCCTTGAAAAACTAACCTGGGCCAATTTCTTCTTCTTAAGCCCATTATAAAGATGTGCTATATATCTACCTTATTACTGTTTCAAGTCCGATGAGTGTACTGTTTCTGGGTTCTTTTACACCTTATAAAGTTTAGACTTAAAGATGTAGGCATTAAATTTTAAAAAGTGGAAAAAAAGGAAGAAGAGAAATGAGGCAGAAACACCAATCAATCAAATGAAAGATGTCAATCAGTATTTCTTTTAGTAGTTCCATGTGAAACATTTAAACTGACCTACAGCTGTAGGTTACTTTCACACTTGTATTTCTTTCTGTTAGCACCTAAGTTCCATATTACAAGGCAAATAACTAGAAGTTAAACTGTTTCAGTTGAAAACACGTAAGGAGTTGTATGTGGATTACCACTACCATTCAGTAATAGGTGATGGAAGGGGGAGAGGGATGGGAACATGTTTTAAATATTCCCTTTTAAAACAGAATTGTAAATAAGCAGTACTGTGTTATTTTAGACCTGAGCTCTGCTATCTGTAGTGGTTAGAACTAGGAAAACATGCTGCTTTCTAGTTATGCTGCTGTTTCATTGTACCAGCACCATGGGGGAAAAAAAATACATCAGTAAATTTTTCTAACATTGCCCACTCCTGGGTAAGCATGCTTGATGTGTAGCAGTTCTCGTTTCTGTATATGTTAGTGTGTACATGTGTGTTTTCTTTTTCCCTTATGTTCATTGCAACTTATTCTTCAGTTAAGTCTTGCTGAGCCCCACTAGCTCTTCTGAGGATGATTACTGGAATATGCATTTTTAGGTAGGGTTGCAAATCCATCTGTCTACAAATATAGTTTCATATGAACTGCAAACTGTACTGTTACAAACTCAACTATGTTAGATTGCATAGAGTTATTTTACTTACATGTACTTGGACTGAACTATGTCATCATAATGAAGTTAAAAAATAAGGTATGGAATATTTTTGTAAATAAAAATACCTGTGCAGCTGGTATTTTAAATTGAAAATGTATTATACATTAATGTTTCAGAAAAAAATGTTCATATATGTGTATATGAATGTGTCATTATGCTGAAGGGCTCTTGATTGGGCAAAATAAACTATTCAAATCTCTCCTGAAATGAGTGTAGCTTACTCCTTTTCTTCCTGACCAGTTGTTTTCCTGCTGGCTGGAGCAGCAGGAAGGTGTGAGGTGTGCTTTATAATGAGCAGAGCAGCCAGGCTGATGGGGAGTAGCCCTGAAGGACCCCGAGAGGTCTGAAATGGTTCATCTGCAGTGATGTCCCCAAGCATGTCTAAAAATGTTCTGAAATGTGCATAGTGATGGTGACAATGTGAAGCCCTGTTATCCTTTTAAGCCACCAGAAAAGTTAAGGTTGTTCATTGTACAGACTCAGTACAGCAAAGTCTTTTCTGTAGCTGCATTTTGTCAGTGTTTATTAAATGAAGAATCCAGTGTGTATGGGGAGAAGAGATGAAACTGGTGTTTTTTTCCTTTGCCATGTTTATAATACAGCAGATGTACTATTTTCTTGGATTGAGACTGAGCTTTGCCACAGACCAGTTTCAGCTTGCAGTCTTATTAAATTTGCTGTCTTTTGCTCTTGGGGAGAGAGGGAAATACAAACAACCCAGCTTTGTAAACATACTCTCAATGATGGGCAAATAATGAACCCGAAGAGAGGCTTGGGCAGTAAATCTGAGAAGTGAAATTGCTGTACCTTGGAGAAATTTTTGGAATTTCATGATAGCAAATAGCAAAATATTTCACTGCTGCTTGTTTTAGTATGTGAGAATACAGTTTCATCTATGGAAAAAATCTGCTAGTTCCAGACTTCTTGTTTTGTTTTTTCTTTAATATCTGGTGGTTACGCATAATGAACTGGAAGCTCTGCAGTGCATGGAGTTATAAAAAGGATAATGCACTGGAATGAAAAAATCGTTGTATCTTCAGTTGAATTGGATTCAAGATATTTGGAGCTGTCACACTGCCTCCAGCTACTCACTAGCTCTGGTAGTCTCCAATAAAATAAAAAAGCTACAGTAAAAGTAGCTCCCTCCCCATGGGTCCAGTGGGACTGCACAGATCAATGGACTGACAAGAGGGGAGTGCCAGAGTGAGGTTGCAAAGTGAAGCATGTTCATTTAGTGAAATTCAGGATTTGATGAGACCTATATTAAAAATTTGGTTCCTTTGCACATCATGTGTTTGAATAGTTTTGGTGTCAATGTACTGCAAATTACATGCATTTAAGACCTACAGACATGTAATTTTATGCCCATCAGTACTATTCTTACAAGATTTTTTAACTGGGAATTTTCATCCAGGCAGTTTCTGAACTAGTTCCTCCTTGTTGACCACTGGCCTGTGGGTGCTCAGTGGTATCCCTGATCTTACCTGCTCCCTCCTCCTGCCTCGGGTCAGCCAAGCAACAGGCGCTGTCTGCTTCCTCCCTCAGGAGAAAAGGTTGCAGGAGGCATCCCAGCCTGGCCTGAGGAAAGGGGATGTTTTCCCCCACAGTCCTGCACTGAGGTAAACCCACAAGAGCAGAATGGCAGTAAGAACCAGTTTCTCACCTCCTCGTTTGCTGGCTGATTTTTCACAATGTGTAGTTAATGCTCCCTCAGTGAGGGCTTGGGGGCTTGCATATGCAACTCATTATTGTAGCAGAGCTTTGCTCACTTGTAGCAAACAGTTTTCTGTATTTTTCAGCCACAGGAGGCAATCTGGACTAAGGTTTATGCACAGGCTGCTCAGAAGGAGGAAGCTGTACCCACCCCCACTGCCCCAACTGAGACCTGGGGAACACTCCTTTAGCCTCAAACACTCATTCAGAGCTGTTGATACCCACACTCCTCAGAAGGGCTGATGGAGGGCTGTAGCAAAGCCACAGTCAAGATAAAAACGGAAAGACTGTGCTCATGTTTTGATAAGTTTATTAACTCCTCTGCCTAATTAAGCAGACATCATGAGAAAATTTATGTAATTCTGGTTTCTGTGGTGCAAGACACTCTGGAAAGAATAATGTGGAATGCAGTCTCCCGTGACAGAGTGAACAGAAAACAATTTCAAGCTGGTATCCCCTAAATCTCTGGTGCACCTGCAACTCTCTTAGCACCACTTTCGTTAGGTACTTTTTACCTGAGTGTCAGTGTCACCTACTGACTGTAGTGTTTTTCTTCCAGGATGTCCAAGGTCTAATGAGACTTCTCTTCCTTAGAGTTTCTTGTCTTCAGACTGAGTATGCACATACTGTCTGTTGTTCAAGATGTATGTCAGAACTTAATATTAATTTATAGAAGGAATAACTGCTGTGCTTTTATTTTTTAAAATATGAAAGGGTTAGAAAAAGGACAATCAAGGTCATTGCATCAGCTTTTCTTTCTAATATGTTCAAACTCAAAGTCAATTCTAGCTGTGAACTTAGTGGCCCTTTGCCTCCCATTTTGTCTTTGGCAGAGCAGTTTCTGATTGGGTTTTAGAGTTCCGAACTTGACAGATTTTTTTCAAGACATTCTGGAAATTAATTCTTTATTCTACTTATTCAGTTAAACCCCTTTAGAAAACTTTTTTTTTTTTTTTTTTGCATTTTTAATTATAATTCATTGTCAGAGCAGGATCCATGGAAGTTGCATTGACTTCTAGAGCTTTCCCGCATTTTTAAAAGGCCAGTGGTTGTTTTGGCTCTGTCTGACATGCAACTGCTTGTTCTTGTTCTTCTGTAACAGCTTCTTCCCCTCCAGTAGTCAAGTTATGCTGCATGAACCAGTTTTGGCAAGTACCCTCTGGGCTGTAATCACCAATGCAAACTTTCTCTAGGTAAATAAAACTGAAGAATGTCTAAATATGGCTGGGACTGTGAGGCTGTGACACCAGTATCACAACTACTTGAAAGTATTTAGCAGATTGTGCCCTAAGGGACAGTAGAAAACCTCTTTATGTGCTCTCTCTAGGGAACAGTGCAGCCTCGGGATTGGCATCATGTTGGAGCTGGGGAGGATTGCATCTGAGGCCTTTCATTATTTGTGTGTTTCAATAGCAGGAGTGGGGATGGCTGAAGTGGATGCAGAGTTTAGTGAGGGTTTTAACTCAGACCATCAAGATACCTTTCAAAATATAAAGTGACAGGGATTGGCCACGTACCACATCCTGGAGAGCAAATTTCAAGCCTGAAACCCCCATTCCTTTTGATTTAACCAGGGGAAAAGGCAAAGCCTGTGTGAATAATGGTGGTTTGCTATATGCCCCCACTGGACTGATGGGAAGCAGTAACCTAAAATTTTTCCTGTAGATGTTAAAGGAATTTCTTTATATTTGCACTGCAAGCTATAAGTTTGTCATTTGCTCTTGGTCAAGAGTGTGAGTTGCATCTCTTGCTTTATCGCTGAGCCACTATTGTTGGTCTACTACCTGATTGTTACAGGCAATGTAAAAACATGGGAAAATGTGGATCTGAATCTGCAATCCCGTAGGCTTCAGCCTGGTAAAAGAATTTGCAGCATAGCTCGGAGAGGCTAGGATGCAGAAACAAGAAAGGCTTGAGCTGGTTGGCACAGCACTGATTCTCTTCTTGACATATTTTTGCAGCTATTGTTCCAAAGAAAGGCTTTTAAGAATGCATTTAAAATGAGAAAAAGTGATGGTTTGTGCATTGACAGGGAGCTGCTCCCTAACATAAACAACATGGAAAAAGAGAAGTTGGACTGTTTGAAAAAGCCAGCCAGAAGGGGTAGTGTTTGGCATAATTCACTGATCATGAGAGACCTGGCATCCCACTGAAGGAGCAGTGATAGCTCTGGAGGGGACAGGGTGCTGAGAAGGCAATGGGCGTGGAGACAAGCTGCTTGCATTTGCTGCTCTCAGGAAGCAGGAGGGCAGCACAGGGAGAGGTGACAAGCCTGACAGCCAGCTCTGAGATTACCTCTGTGGCTGTGTTGCATTTGTCAGAATAGGAGGAAAGTGTCTTAAGTTAGTGCTGGTGTGAAGCTTTGTCCTGGGGATGTGTACCACAGGATTTGCTTTAGAAGAAGGGCACAGAAAAGGGCCCAAGATGCAGCAGGCAGCCCCATTGTCATCACTTGGAGAGCAGCTGGAAATGATGCCTGAGGAGACCTGCTTGACCAAAGGACCCATGTTATCCCAGGCATCCCTTCACATATGGACACTACCAGACATGGGCCACGTGTTTCCAGTCACACCTGGAGCAGACCTGTGGCTTGTGACAGCACAGGAGGGACTGATATCAAAATTGTCTGGCAGCCAGGGCAAGGAAATCACTGACCCCAAGGCTGTTCTGTTGGTAACAAGAAACTGAGTCAGAGTCTGACACTGCAGCCTCGGCCCCTGACTGCAGACCAGAATCTCTGTCCTCCTCAAAGTGATGCCAGTGGGGTTCTCATCCTTTGCAGCTGGAGGGAGGTGACTCAGGTACCCTTTGTGTGATCCTGCTGGCTTCTCTGACTCTGACTCTGGGGTTCTGACCCCTGAGATTTTCCAAGGTGGCTGTCAACTGAATGTGAAGATACAGCCTTTGATTTTTGCATTTCATTTTCTTTAAGAAAGGACCACTACCCTCCACTGCTCAAGGCCAAATTAACTGGCAATATTTCTTAATGTAAGAAGACCTGCAGCTTCCTTCTGTGCACTGATATGTGGCCACATCCTTCCAAAGAGCACTGCAGGTGCAAAGAAATTGATTTGCAGAGTGCTCTTTCTTTTGGCCTCACAGCTGCTGTTCTGCAGGTCTGCCGTGCCTTGGGACACTTGCTCCCTGCAGGCAATGCAAATGACACAGGAGCAGATCTTTTCATTCATTCATTCCCAGAGTTTTCAGTCAAGTGTCACATTTTGGCTGAAGACTCATGAGACAGGGTTTTCGTGGGCATGCCACATTTCTGAGCTTCACTGCCAGGTCTCTGTGAGTGGGATCTGCAGCAGCCTCACAGGCTCTGCAGCAAATGTGCCCCGTAATAATAAGCCTTGTGGTTCTCAGGTACCAGATGGCTGTTCATGGGAGGAGTACTGGTAATATTGCAAATTAATTAGCAAAGAGTCATCCCCTTCTCATCGTAACCACCCATCTTGCTCTGGAGTAAAATAAAAGTCCTTCCTGTTCCATAGTTTTCATTAAAAGCTGTGCTGGTACATTATAGGGCATCAAGAATGACTGAAATTGCAGACTCCTCTTCTCCTACGTGGGATGATTTACTGCATAGGCAATGGGAAGTTGTATATCTTCCCAAGAGCATTATCCTTTGGTCCTCTGCACATGGGAGTAATGCAGTAACTAGTATATGCTGTAGTAAAACTTCCCATAAAAAGTTCCTGTATAACTAAAATACGGGTCCCTAGAAACTTCCACTTTGATCAAGTCACTTAAAAGAGTCACACACTCAGCTACTTTTTATCTTAACTCTTCCTACCGCTGTATAAGGTACAGGAAGACCTTTCCCAAAACCTGTGGCCCACAGGTGGTTTTTTTTTGGTGCATCAGCATGTCAGCTCAGTGGAGAGGGTTTTCCTTGCTTGTTGTGCCAGGGAAACAGTTGCCACTGGGCCATAGGAGCGGAGGTACCTTGTGAAAGAGGAAAGTTTTTGTCTTTTCACAAGCAGCTACCCTTTTCCTGTCAGGTGCATCAAGAAGATGGTGGAGGAGAAATGAGAGGCAGCAGGACAGGATGTGTAGAGTTTGGGGTTTTGCAGGGCTGTTGCCCCTGCTCTGTGCCCCCTCCCAGGTGAGCTGACCCGTGGGGCTGGGCAGGATGCACATATAGGGACAAGGGACTGGGACACACAGGAAGGGAGTATATGGAGGGACGTAGGCTCAGGAACAGCATTTCCAGTGCAGGAGGGGCTGGGCCGGGTCCCAGCCAGATCTGCTGGAGCAGGCAGGGTGCAGCTGTACTTTGGACAAGTGAGAGATGGGGAGAAGAAAAGCCTGTGGATTGCCACCACAGTGGTGTTGTGGGCACCTGGTGAGTTCAAAGGTGAAGGAGATGGGCCAAGGATGGCAGGAAGAAAAAGGTCTATGTAGGAAGAGTCACTGTTTCAATGGCTCACTGTGATCCAGTGTGATGTTTAGCAAACTCTGGGCATCCCTGGATACCTGTGAGATGTGGTCTGGCTACTCTGACTCTTACACCTCATGCTATTACCCCTCAATTTAAATTTGTTCTCTAATCATCAGAGTACAACAGAGAGACCAGCTATGCACACAGCCTTTTACCTCTCTTAAGTTTTGAGAAAATCTCCCAGGGACAGGAAGAGCAGCCCCAGTCTGTGGGTCACCCAAAATCTGACTGAACCAAACACTTGGGAATGCTGCACCCTGTATAATCCTACTCACCTCTAACTTGTGTTTGGCAGGAAAATCCTGTTTCTCAGAGGATGCTTTACACAGACCTGTGATTACTGCCTGCCTGGCGGGGGCCAAGAGGCAGAGCAAGAGGAAAGATTTACCCCAAAATACATAATAGAAGCATCAGTGTGGATTTTTTACATAGGTCTGATTGCAATGAAGTGAACCTTGGGTCATTTAGCAATTATTATGGTTGATCAATAATAAGCACTTCACAAATTATGGTACTCAGCTCCTATACAAGACAAAGCTGTATCAGATAGCAACCTTTGCCATATTGCAAAAACACTGATACAACCATCCCAGTCTTTTCTGGAACTGAACAAATCGGCTTTTGTCAAAAGCACAGTGGGGTACTAGGCTGCTGGTCTGGATTCAGAGACATCAGCCCTGTGGTTTCTCAGGAGTTTTTTTTAATAAAAACAAAATGCCTTTACTTAGCTTAGGCTGCTATTATAAAATGTCATTGTGTGTAGATTACAGATTTTGCTATAGTCTAACAGTCAATCTTTTCCATATGAGTGCATGCTTTTGGCTGGGAAAACTATTATCTGAATATAATGGCTTTCCTTTCAAGCCAAAAACTAAGTATGGAAGGCACAGCCAACTGAAACGAGAAACACGGCATTATTTCAGTTTTTGTAAAACTGCTCTTATTTCTGACAGTGGTTTTGCTGAAGACAGTGGTTTTGCAGAAGAGATGCAATCTTTTTAAAATAGACCACAAATAATGGCTAAAAACTGAATTGGAAGCAGAATAAATAGAGACAATTAATTCCACTGAAAAAGGCTAATTTTCATTCTGATTACCCATGCTAGCACACAATCATCACTTAATGCCATTACGAGACTGTAGGATAGGGAGCAAATAATAGAATTCAATTGATAAAATAAATGGTACAATACATGAGCTATTCACTTCAATCTGTCAGTAATTATTCTCCACTGTGCTACACAAAAATATTCCCTTCCAGTTTGAACACAGTTTAAAAAGTCTCATTAGGAATTTTGAAACATATATGTGGGTGATGTTCCATCCTCTTTGTGTGTGTGTCTTTCTGCCTTCACCTTCCAAATACATATTTGGAAACTCTTCTTGGTTTGCAAGTATGTTCCTGTGTCCCCTCTATATTCTGAAATATTTCACTGTGATTATTCCTCAAACTTCAGACAAATCTTGCTGCTTCCCCTCATCCAGCTAATTTCCCAAGCTAAACCAGAGTTAATTAATTTTTTGTCATCCTACTGTTCTGGACACATTTCTTTCCTACCACCAGCTGCCAAATGAAGTTCCCTGTAAGTGGCAGCTGTCATGTAAAATTGGGTCTGGAGGAAAGTCTGTGCTGTGCTCTGCTTGGGGGGAGCCAGGGGTACACACATGCAGCGTGTGATGCTGTGTTGGTTTCACACTGCAATGCTGATGTCCCCTGGACGTTACAAGAAGGCCTTTTAAACAAAACTCCTCAATTGTATTGGTAGGGTCTTCATTTTCTGTTTTAAAGCATCACTGCCTAAAATCTTTATTTCAGTGTAAGACTGACCTTCCCCACCCTGACTCATTTCTGCCAGACCAAACACTCTCCAGGCCTCAGTGTTTCTGCCATGGGGTGTGGGCGTGATGGTACAAGTGGGACTGCTTTTCTCATTCTAACAGTTGATGACCAGAGAGTGAATCAGAATTTGGAGGGGATTGCTTCTAGTGTGATGTGAAATTTAAGAGAAATTGTAAATTGAAGTTTGAGTTCAAAAATAATTTTCTTAGCATAGACAGCTAGACAGTATATGCACATAGCATTTGTTTTTCTGAGAAACTGGCGTAAAGACCCAGTTTGAAACCCTTGGTACATTTGGATCAAACAGCACTGAGAAATCAATTCAAGAAATCATATAAACAACTGTACCTTAAAAAAAAAAAAGTAAGCAGCAGTGTGCTCCTAAAAAATTCTGTTAGATGGCTGAAAACTTTTCAAGCCTGCCTTTCAGCTTATCTCTCATCTTTATAGACTCTGGAAAGGCATGTCAGTCTCTAGGCAATGAATACGATTTGTTTACTCAAAGAGCTCCTTGAAATCACAAAGCAGCATTACTGTATGTTATTAAAAGATAAAAAATGTATTACTGTCAGGTGAAGGGTCAATGTCAAATCCTTGTTATATCTGGCAAATTCAGATTTAAAGCTGAAGCAGTCCTGAAGATGCTCAATTGAAAGTGTCATATTCAGCAAAAATATCTCATGATACCACATTGTTTCCTATGTCTGGGTCCATCTAGTGTTGTCAGGAGAGAAATATCACCCTAACATGCAGCTGCCTGTCAATTTAGCTCTCTGGATACTTGCAATAAATTACAAATTGGACAACAACAACAAAAAATGTTAGAGAAAGGCCATCCTTATAGTGCGTGAGCCCACGTAGCAGGAGAGAAGAGCTGAAAGGCCTTGCTGGAGTCTTTGTCTCTTTCTGGCTGCAAGAGGTGGTTCTGTACTGAAAGGAGACTTTAAAAATGGCACTGGTACGTACTGTATTTCAAGGGGAAGAGGCAATAAAAGTAATTTCTGTCAAGCAACTAAGGAGATATGACTGGATATTGTAAGAAGCCACTCAGTCGGAAATCAGAAGTCATTTTTACATAACTGCATTCCAGAAGAAATATTCTCTAAGTTTTTACTGCAGGACTGGATTGAGTCCTGTGTATGTGTCTTTTCATTCTGTTTTACAAGGAACCTTCTTCATGAGGGTTGCTATAATGCATTTTGTGGAAACCATGATTATAATCTGCATAATTATTCTTGCCGTGGGAAATTTTTAAAAATATATAGGAAGTCTGCTTGAAGTAGTTATAGTCACAGTGATGTAGTGAAGGTGAAGTAGCACACCTGTAACTCTTTATCCAGAAACTAAACCAAAACGTCTGTTGAACTGGGGAGGGGGCAGCTGGCAGAGCAGTGTGTTAGGACCATAAGGCCACCTGTCCTTTCAGCTAAATTGTTGGCAGCTATCACTTTGCAATGGGGTTCTCTGAGGCAATTTAGGTAACTTTGTTTGATGTACATCTCAAAACAGTAAGGAAAGAGTAAACTGCAGAGAAAACCATTTACCCTGTTTCTGACAATTATTCTTTCAATACCACAGTGACCCCATTAACCAGCCACATGCATTAGCAAAATCCTGCATTTCAGCTAAGAATAAGGGTAAGAATAAAAATGTTTAAATGGGTTCATTCTAAATCTAATAGCCAGTTGAAAATCCTATAAAATTTTTATCAAGCATATAGATTCACCTAAATAGACAAGGTCCTTACTTATTTTTCCACTACAGAAAAAGATGAGATTCTTAAATCCACTGCCCTTTGCACAAAGGGCTTGAATTTCTATTACAAATCTTAGCTACTGGAAACTACCTTTGTATTGACATTTTTCTGACAGCAGAGGATCACCTACTTAAAGTGCCTAATTTATTACTGCTCACATGCAAACCATTTCTCTCTTGCAGAATGAACAAGTGCAAACAATTACTTATGCATTCCTGACGAAAGATGCCCATGAATTTTTCCCCCCACATAGTGAGGCCATTGACCCATCAGGTATTTCTCTGGCAGTTGTTCTGAAGAAAAAAAATTGATGTCTTTCAGCACCTTGGATATGATACTGTGTAACATCAGCAGCTTATGACAAACCCTGTTCTCAAAAGATTTTGCTGAAACAGGAGTTCTGCTCCCTTTCCATACTCATTGACATATTTCTGCCACGAGCAGCTACTGTGGGTGTCAACAAATCACATTTTGTCCCCTGGGACAAAAGTGGAGTTTGTATCATGTTTCATTCTTGCTTCAGTCTACTCAGATATTTTATTTGGGTTGCAGATCCCATTTACTAACACAGTAACAGACCATGTTCTCACAGAGCTGCTTGTGCTTTTATTTCAGTGTCCCTATGCAACCCCAGCCTCATTTCCATGTTTTGTGCATTATGGCAGAGCTCCTTGGATGTAGAAGACATGCAGGGTGTAGCTTCATTAATACCAGCTGTGAAGAAGCAACTTGTTAGTTTCAATTCTTTTAGAACATAAAAAAAGTTTTAGATGTTTCCCTTCCCTTTAGATGTGACAGAGTGTGATTATTTCAAACTCTTCAAATTCTACCACAAAAAATTGTGAGGACAACGAGAGCAGTGTGCCAGTCAGTCCAAGTGTGGTCTTTGTAACATTTGGGCATGTGGGAATCATTCTGGAGTTGGCCTGCTAGCACTCCTCTGTATACCAGTAAAAGTATACTAGTCATTGCTAAAGAAAACCCAGAGCAGTGCAAACTTAGGGTCTGGCTCCATCTTATGCTGGAATTGGGAGTTATAAAGCAGTTAGAAGCAGATCCTCAAAGGTATTTAGCTCTTTGAAAAAAAGTGGAAATCAGGCCATGCTTCCCTATAAAGCTTTGCTTCTTTGGGAATTTCCAGAAGCAATTAGCAACAACTTCTTCCTGAGGAAGCTGTGAACCTGGGAGGTTGAGCGCTGCTTTCGGGTACCTATCCATGTGCTTGCGTATCCATATATCACCAAGGTTCCTGCCTGTGGAGGTATGACCTCATTGAATCACAACAGATAAATGGCATTACAGCTGATACCTACTTGAACAATTTCCCTGACACACCAACAAGCAGCAGCAGCCCTCTTGTGCTAGGATGTCCTGTTTTGATTGTTTGTGATCATTCATAATCCCATGGTATTTTTCAAAAGGACCTCAGCCTGCAATTTAATTGCAAGCCTAAGCTGCAGCACCAGCACAGCTGCTATTTGAAACGGGAGATGAAGGTGGTTTGGTGAGGCTGAGGGGAGAAGGGCAGGCATGGAGAAGCAGAGCAGGGCAGAAGGGCTGGACCCCACTCAGCCAGCAATGGCAGGGCCACTGCCAGCTCAGCCAGCTCCTCCCCCACCAGTCAAGGACAGCACAGCCCATGCCACATCTGGATTTCCTCACTGTTGCAGTAAAATTGCTGTTATTATAAGCAAAGAAAAAAAACCTTAAAGCTGCAATGAATTAATCAAAAGAAAACCAGATCCTTTTTCAGAGACAGATTCCAACACTGATGCTTTTTAGCCTCTAATTCTTTTGTTTCTCTAGATTTGAGTCATTAACTGTCTTCATGTCAAGCAAAGCAATTGTTTGTGACCCTGAGAAAAGACTGTACAGGCATTTTATGTTTTAATTAATGCTCTCCCTGCATTTCAGAGCAAGATTTCTGTGGTGTGGTGCTATAAAGGCTGTACTCTGCTGGAGCTTACACCCCTGGTCGGACCAACCCTGAATAATGTAGTTTCCCCCAGGGTAAGTAAAATTTGTCAACCCATAGTTGTATGTGGGATCTCATACAGCTGCTTTGCACTTTGTATTCAAAAGCCAAGAGCTGAATGTGTTGGTTGTATGAGGAGAGGTTTTTTTCTTAGAGTTGTCTTCAAAGTAGTGTGATGGTCATACTGTCTCCTCATGCTTTCCATCTGATAAGCTACTTCACATTACTGCAAAACAGAGACAGGCAGCCTGGATCCAACTTACTTCACCCATGACCCTTCTTTCCACACTCATCAGAGAAATCTCTTCTGTGCCAGGCTGAAGGGTTTGCAGTCCTTCTGATCAGTTTCTCTTCCTATGACCTGGTTGCCATTCCCAAGCTTGTGTAGTATTTATTTTGCTTATAATTACTCATTCAGCTGCCAGGAGTATACATCTGTAGCTTGGACCTTCACAAATAGAACAAATGTAACAAAGTTTGCACCAAATTGAAAGCCATGTTGATAGAGCAACTGTTTCTGCTGTCCATTTTCCATCAAACTTTCCCCCAATATCTGTTAATCCAGAAAAAGAGCTTGGAGGTTTTCTATTTACCATTTCCCTTTTCTCTGCTTCTAAAAATTTCTAGTAAATTTAGGAAATGATGGCATAATGACAGGTTGAAAACAAATCCATTTCAGGCTACAGAGATCTGTGGGCAGATGCGTCAGCATGGCTTATTCTGAAGGAAAGCCTTAGAGGGTGAAAAAAAAATCTTAAAACAAAGAATTTTTTTTTTCTTTCAAATAGAAAGACAGAGAGCTATGATAGAAAGCTGTATTTCAGGTATTAAATTATGCTAGTCCTTTGTCTTTTATGCATATAAGACTTGTACATTTTTATGTTAACCTGAAACATGGCAAATAGGTCAGAATAGACTGGATTCCTAGTTTGAAAACTGAAGACTTAATTCAAAATAGCTTTGCTTTATAGCTGTAGGAGCTGTAGGAGCAACTATGGTTGCAAGGCAGGCCTTTTCTCCTTGCCCCTGTTCCCCCCACCAGGTTTTCACCTGGTGTCCAGCCCCCATCACTGCTCCCCAGCCCTTCCCAGTGTCCTGGGCTGGCCTTTGGGCACTGCTGGAGATTGCAGACCCTGGCCAGAGCAGCAGTCTGTCCCCATCACACCTGTCCTGCTGCTCTTTTTGCCCTGCAGCACCTCACACCTCTCAGCCATGCCCTCATCTCTTCGTGCTAGGAGAAGTCTAGAAGGTCCAGATAGGATCCTATCAGCCCTGCTTTGCTGATTGCCCCCAATTTCCCAGCGTCTCTATTCTTGCCAGGCTTTGCCCTCTCCTCTAGGGCAATCTGCTCCCTCTCTACTCTCCTACCCTGTCACTCTTTTATAGCTTCTGTCAATATGACTTCCTTCAGATCCTGCTATATTCAGGTTTTGTCTCCAGTTCCATAGTCTGGCATTGACTTCCCAGCCCCAGTTAATCCTCCTGAATCAATAATTTTCTGCCTGCAAATAAACAATCCTTGATAAGAATTTGCTGAATTGAATAGACAAGGTTTAGCAAATTATTTGATTTTCACTAATTCCCTCAATGTTCCCTAACTTTAAAGACCATGAAGAGGGGTTAAGGCTCACTCTGAAGATTAGGAGCCCTCCTTTTAGCAGAACCTGCTGCCAGGTATAAAGTGCTCTGTCCCCTCCTCCACCCTACAACTTTGCACAGCCCCAGTGATGGGTGTAGGCTGAACGCCATGGGAAAATCTGATTTTTGTCTGCTTTAATAATTGCTCCATACAGCTGTGTCACTTCAGTCACCAAGCTGTAAAATTGCTTTTGTTATTTATGTTGTAAAAGCACTCTGAGTGCAGCCTCAGCAGGGCTTTCTGTGCTAGATGGTTGTTTATTTTTTTCTCCCTTCTTGCCTTTGTCTTGCAATTTATTGATTGAGGTCCTTACACAGGTGATTAAAATCCCAGCACCTCCCAGAACTACATAGAGTGTGGAAAAGTTTAATTTACCTCTTTCTCTAGACCAGAGAGAGGTAAAAAAATTGGTCTGTGTATTTATTTCTGAATATGGCAAATGTTTTTGTCATCTCAGTGTCATTTTGTAGTGAGCTACAAACCTCAAACTCCTGGACCAACTGAGAGGAAACAAAACATGGGTGCTCCCTCAGTGCCACTGCACAGAGCTGAGCACCCATTGTTCTGATCCAGCTACAAATCCCAATTCCAAAATCCACTGGCCTCTACAGACACAAATTACAACTTGTTCACAAAATAAGATGAATCAAACCTTTCCTTTGATTTGTAGTTACATATAGAATTGCTAAAGACAGAAGGACTGGGGTGATATTGCTTTGATAACCTGTGCTGCCTAGCACGTGTCCTTTGGGCAGCAATGCTTTTCTTGTTGCAAACAATTTACATTCATATATCAAGGTTTCAATTTAAAACGGCCTTTCTCGTACAGCAGCCTGAATTCAACAGGAAAATTGCTGCTGCCTTTCCAGCTGTCAGCTGGATCACAAAAGCATCATCCTCCTTTCTACCAAACTCTCCCATGAGACTCTTTCAAAGCCTGAAGAGTATCTTAAGAATTTTGATGGACAAGTAAAGCACTAAACTCATCTCTTTCTACATCACATATTTACTAAATATCATAGAGTCGTATCTTATTAGGATTAAGCATGTTAGTGTTTCTATCACAAATGATGATTTTTTTCAGAAAAAGAAAATGTTTTTTCAGAAAGAAAACCAAACATTTACTTTCAACTATTGAATTTCACCTTTCTGAGAGGAGGATAACCACAGAAATGAATTTTTTTCATTCACTGTTTTCACGTCCTTTGACAGCTCAACCTTCTCCATTGTCTTCCACCAGGGATGAAACATACCTGAAGCCAGGCTAGGATTTTTTAAAAGCCCAGTGAGGGGTTTTTTGGTGTTTAGAACACCAAAATGTGTGACTGCAAGGGTACTTACTGGTTTGTACTGCATGGCTAGCATCCATTACTGTCTTCTAGTTTTGGGGTTGTTTTTTTTCACATGACACACAGAACCTCTCAGATCTCTCTAAGTCTATGCATCTAACTTTCTGATAGGGATTCAGATTTTTCTTTGGTCTAGGTCATGAATAAAATGGTCTTAGGAAAGTAAAGCAGGCTCTGGCCATCCTCTGAGTGTTGTCTTTTCTTTCAGATTTTAGGGTTAAGGTCAGTAAATCACCTGACTATTACCTGCTGTTTCAAAAGTCCAGCAAAGCTTAATGCAGAGAATTTTTGAGTCCTGGGATTAAAGGAAAGACCTGAGCTAGAACAACATCAGTGTTGGGCTGTTAGGGTGAATAGGAAAACTACTGATGGTGACAATGGCACAAAGTCAGGCCATACCTTTAAGGTAGATGCTTTGATATATAAATTCTTCAGTAGGCTGAGAAAGGCAAGGAGAGAGGCAAAAAAAATGCACTGGAAACTATAGTCAATTATGAGTATAATGACAATTTGTTTTGATATTTTGTCTGCATTTTTGTTTAACCACTAAACTCTCCTGAAGTCATGTCTCACATGCCTTTCAATTTTTCAGGATTAGAAGGTGGCTTGTTCTTGTGAATGCCCTTGGTGCAAAAGTTTGTCTCCCAAATCTCAGTGCTTTCTCTCTTGTAAGCATTTAATGGGCTTTTTGTATGCTTTTTGAAGTTGGGTGACCTTGTGCCACTCACAATCTTCAAAGGAATCTGAACTGATGGACAGTGAAAAGGCCATACTTCTGGGCTGTGCTTTCATTTTGGAGATCTGGTATTGCTGTGGCAAGTTAAGCACAAACAGCAACGCTGAAGTCTCCCTCCCCTTGCCTTCCTCCTCATAAAGAAACAGCTGGGACTTCAGAAACACTCAACATCAGATACTAATTCACATTTGAGGAGTTTCATATCAAATAATTCCGTGAGCAGTGTTCCAGGATATCTTCTATCTTTCTGAGCTCCACCCATTTAATTTCTTCATTCTCAGCACTAATCCATGTGAATAGCAGATGACATGCAGACCTTGCAGTAGTCTTATTGCTCCAGTTGTTTCTACTTAATCAGCCATGAAAACCAGCCTTGGGGTAAAGTTTTCCACATTTCTCACCTTCTAAGCTTGAAATAGCTCTTTGTCATTTCACCTCCAGCATTAACAAAGTTTCTACAGAGAAAGAAATTGAAACCAAAACAAAAGAGAAAAACAAAGGGCTGCACTAACATACCTTGGAAAACAAAGGGTTGTTGATGGACAAGGATAAACCATCAGTGGTATGATTCTCCTCTGCTACAAAAGAAATACTTAGGGTTTTGATCTCCAGAAACTTCGTTTCCACTGGCACTGGAGGAAAATAAAACCTCTAAATTCTATGAAAATATACCAGGAAACTCAGTAATTATTCCTTATTCTATTTTTTTGTGTGCAAATATTTCTAGTTGCCAGCATACACTGCAGTAGAAACAGTCTGACAGGTTGTAGGTGGTGGGGTGGAATTTCACAAGAGTCAGTGGCTCTATTAAGTTGTAGTCAGTGTTTTGAAAGCTACTTTTCCATGGCTTTAGGCACTCTGGCCCTGCTTCCTCTTGCTGCCTTTCAAAATACAGACCTGCATTTAAATGTGTCGGGTTTGATTCTTTTTGTTGGTTTTGGTGGGGGCTTTTTGTTTGGGTGGGGGTTTTTTGTTGTTTTTTGGTGTTTGGGTTTTTTTATCAACTGCACAGATTGAAGATTATGTCACTGCTGCTGATATTCTAATCCTCTGGACTGGAATCTTTGAGAGAGCTTGGGTGCACAAACTCTTAAGGCTGAACTTTGACCTTACAGTGTTTCAATCCACTGCTAGGGCTCACTTGAACAGAGCCCCTACTTGCAACTCCCACTCCCTTGATGGCAGTAGACTCGTGTAATCAAGTCACAGTACTTAAAAGACTTTCAAGAAAACAGCACGTCTTAATAATAGATATAACAAATATCCCATTTAAAAAAAAAAAGAAAAAAAAAAGCTATCTCTGCTTTGTCACTATCTATGGAAAAAGAGCTGTTAAGTCCCCCCTTCCTTTTCACCATGCAAGCTTCCCAGCCACAGAGAATAAATGCATTATAAAGACTGCAGTAAATTCAAGTAAAATATATTGTATATAACTAGGGAGGGATCCCCAAAAATAACTGAAATTACATAAATTTGTACTTTTGAAGAAATCATTGTTTGTTATTTTGTTACTTAGTTATGGATAAGCAGCACCAAGGTGCTCTGTGACATTCTCAAAACTCCAGAGTGAAGATATCTTTCTTTTAGCTCATTATTTTCTTCCTCTTAGCCACTCACACAAAAGCCTGTTCTTCACTGTACCCAATATGAGCCTCTAAGTGTGTTTTCCAAATCTCCTCTGACCAAGCTAACTCTGGTTTAGCATGTTGTGGGGAGTGGGGGGTGGCTGACTGCTATCACAGCTTTTTAAATGCAAATATGCAAATGACCTTCAGTTTGTCCTCCTTCAAATGCCTCTAAGCATAGCATGAATTTTCCCCAATATTCAGACTGCTAATACCACCACTTTCTCCAAATCTCTAATTAGTATTTGCTTCTGTGTTGGTGCCTGCTGGAATTAATTGATATTTGTTAGATGCTGAAGGGCAGGAACATATGGTGCCACCTTGTGTGCTGTACTGATCTATATGAAACCCTGCTGCTGTGACTGCTGAGTCAGTTCTTTCCTTTTCTCAGCAATAGCAGTAGCTTCAGGACTGACAAGTAGAGAAGGTGAAAGCATTTAACCCATCATCTGAGCAGTGTGGCTACAGCTGCATTGGAAAATAGGAATAGAAAGATATTGGTAGTGAGAAAGACTTGGTGATAAATATCTGGTTTTCAGGCTATACCCAAGTCAGGAAGGTTGCTTTGAAATAGGTTGATTCTGGTCCCCTGGGAGGGACTCCAATATGCAGATGAAGTACATTGGTGTATTTCTGGAACATATATTTTTAAATTTATTTAATATTGTTTATTTTTAATCAGAAGGAAAACAGCTCCTGTGCTCCAAGGCTGCACTGTGATTCTCATCAAACATTTGCTAATCTCTTTTTTATCAAAGTGTATCCTGGGGACCATGAGCAAACCCTGCCCAGCAGCCTTGGCCATGAGTTACTGGGGCCTCTCCCAGGAAGCATGACACTCAGTGCTGCACAGGAGCCCAGCTCAGGAATACATTATCCTGGTTTCTATGTTTTGAAGAGAAGGGAGAGGGTACAGTGGTTTTATGTAGAAGGCAAATGTTGTCTGGCACTGTATGTGGGCAGTGAGGTGTGAGGAGAAACGCCAGAGCTCAGAGGTGAGAGCGACTTCCAGAACCACTGAGCCATTTTTATTCCTGCCCCATGACAGCTGAACAAAGTCTGAGCTGCTCAAGCTCCTGTTCTTCATGTCTGACAGGGGCCAGGTGCCACTTCTGCATTGCACTGCCCCACAGCACAGCTCTGCTCCCCAGCAGTCTGCCACAGGGCACACGTCCCTCCTCAGGAACTTCTGCCCTTGGAGGGATCCTTGCCCTGCTGCATCCCCCAGGCAGGGATGCTGTACATCGTTAGGCAAATGTTATGTCTTAGAAAGCAAGGGCTGGATTATAAATCTACTGACATGCTGCTGCAGGATTAAGGCATCTGGTTTTGTACTGCAATTGCTGTGGGTGTTTGTTTTCTATAGTTAGTTAGTTTGTTTGTGTTTTGGTGAGTTTTTTTGGTTTGGGTTTTTTTCTAAATCATCCTATTCAGGAACTAGTGTTAGTAGTATACATACAGTGTATTACTGGCTTCCTGACTCCTTTGTTCACTTGCTTTCCCTCAGAATAAATAAACTGAAAATACACTGAAAAGCCCTAAAAGAAAAGAGGGGAAAATTTAGTGTGCCACCAAACCTAATACTAAAACTAGCTCCCCTTTGCAAAACAAGGTGGTTCCTGGGAATGAGAGGTGCTGAAGAACTAAATGGACCATAGCTTTTGGCATTGATTTGGTGTAGCTTGCTCCCAGCTCTTCAGCAGATGATAGTACCAGGGAATAACTGCAGAGCTGGGGGTGCAGTCTAGCTTTGTTATTCCTAAACCATTCAGCTTAATCCCTTCTTAGAGAGAACACATGCATTGAATAAAAGTTTTTTGGTTTAAAGCTGACCAATGCATTGAGGATTTTTTTTTAATCATTTATGGACTTAACTACATACTAATTGAAAGTTGCATCCACATTTTTCTCAGCTGAGGAAAACCACAAATTGGCTACATTTACAGACAGAAGAAGGTGCTGCTTAGGCAAACATTCAATTTCCTGCTGAGAGGTTGTGAATCATAGCTCACAAAGAAATACATACAGAGATTTTATTCTATTGTAAAAATACTGGGGTGAATTTGTTGCCTGGAAGAAATGAAATGCTGTGAGATAGTGCAAAATGCCTTAATTTGTTGCTTGCTGACATAATGTGTTTTGGATAGCTTTTCATTATATTACCCTGAACAGCTGGACATCAGAGTTGATTGGATTTTTTCAAATTTTCATAATTAATATAGGGGTTTTTTTTGGAGAGAATGGTATCTCTAGCACAGCAAAGGGTTATTTTGTTTTCCTTATTTCACTCTCATTTATCTTCACATCTCTCTCACTGACTTTTTATTTCAGCACCTTTTGCTTTTCATGGGTCTTTAGCTCCATTAAACATCCAGCGCTAATTAGACTCTGTTGTCTAGACTGTACCAAACACTTCACTCAAAATCAAAGAGCATTTAATTAGTTAGTCTACAGGTTGCACCCTATCTTGCAACATTAACACAAATGAACAGTTGAAATGCTTGTTACAGCCTAGCAAAATGAAAAAAAAAAAACAAAAAACAAAAACTTCTTTAATGGCAGTCAAGATTTTAATTTCGTTATTGATGAAGGCAGGCATGACAAGTCCCTGCTACTCAAATAACTGCTGGGCTGTTTGTGGTGGAGGGAAGGCAGGGAAGCAGTAATAATGCTTATTTCTATCCTTTCCCAGGAACAGCTACACAGACAGAGCCCCCTGTCTGTGCTGAGCACCCATGGAGTCCAGCCAAAAGTGGGGTGAAGCCACACAGTGGCCTTGGCTTAGCACAGCCTGCCATGACCATGGGCAGGATCCATCAGTTTCACTCCTGCAGTTATTTGGGATCTCTGGATATTTATTCCAGCATTCAAATCAGGAGCAGTGAAGTCAGAAGCAACTGCTAATGTAGTAATATCTTACTGTTTGTAGTGGCTACAACAATAGAATGCTAACTGCATCCTGGGCTGCACCAAGGGGTTGAGGTAGGTGATTTTACCGCTCTCCTCTGCTGTGCTGTCACCTGCACTGCTGGCAGTGCAAAGTTTACTAAAACTCCAAATTACCAAAGAAAGTGATTTTGGGAAAATGTTTTTTTCTTTCTTTCTTAAAAAAAAAAAAAAAAGGAAAGAAAAGGAACTCCTTAACACTCTATGCTGCCCCTGCAAAAAAACCAGCTGTCATGAAAAATCAAATGAATGTCATCAAATATCAGACACAGTTCATGATTTCTGAATATCCTGGATTGAAAACACAATGGTTGCTACAAAGGCAAAGAATCGTATGCAGTTCGCTTAAGGAATTAAATCTCAAGGAATTACTCTTCAACTCCTCAAAACTAGAATAATTTTTTGTGGTCTGTGTAGTGGTCTGAGTGTTACATTGAAGAAAATGGAGATGGCTTAACACAGCCAAAAACTTGATCTGAAAGTGCTTTAAATCTCTATGATCTCTGGAATACTTGGAGAAAAATATCGGCTCAGGTGAGTGAATAATTCTTCTCAAAGCAGTATAGGCTAGTGACTAGCAATAATATTTTCCAGGCATGCTTTACCCCTCCTTCCTTCTCTCCTCAATAACAATCATCTAGCAGTATTCAAAAAGGAAATTACTTCAGTTTCAGAGTCTGTCTCTATGTTACAAGACATTTAAGTGTCTGTTGAAGTCAAACTCACCAAATGAGCTTCTTCTTGCAGATGGATCTACGTAAGTCATCTTTTCAAAGAAAACTTGTGCTGAAATATGCAAAACTGCTCAAGATGTACTTGAGAGAATTTGCTGACGATATTGGGTTAGACAGTGCAGTCTGCAAGAGCTAGTTCTGCAACTAAAAAGGAAAATAAAATTAACTAAACTGCTGGGTTACCCCTTTAAAAACTTGAAAAAAATATTTTTGATAGAGAAAATAACAAAGCAAATAACAAACAAAACAGAATTGAATTTAAAATGCTTAACTCATTTTAGTGATCTTTGGAATGCTACACTTCAATCACTTGCTTTGGTTCACTAGCATTGCTATTAACAGAGGCAGATATATTTGTGGTGTTCCCGTTGTAAAATATAAAAATGATATTGGCATTACCCGTTTCTAAATATTATTATCATTTTTACAGTGCACTGCTGTCAAGAATGATTACTGCAAGACTTCTCTCTTTCTTGTTTATTCTAACAGTAAAAATCTGATGAAATAAGGAAGCTTTGACATTCTTCCTCATGAAATTAAAATCTTCAAAATTAAGTTGGAGCTGTGCACTGACAAAAAATAGTACATTTCCCTGCTCAATTGTTCCTTTTTTTGTTTGTTTTTGCTGTAATAAGATCTTGCTACAGCAAACTTCTAATATGATTACATGAAATGCAAATAGGGAGGGACTGCATATGCTGCTGCCACCTCTGCGTGACGATTTCCAATGGATGTGCAATGCCATGAGTGTGAGGTGTCTGCCACTCCTTGAGGGGCAGGTAAGTAAATAAAGCAAAATGTCCTTCTTTATATTTGTTTTAGCATATAAACCAGCATGTGTGACAAGCAGTTGGGATATGTTAACTGAGTAATATGTTTTTAACCAGCTATCAGAATTAGCCCTTTAGAGGCCACGTCTTTGACTGACAACTGCAGCAGTGTTTTAGGGGTGTTACATCTCAGGGGAATTGTGGAGACTGCTGGAGCCTAGGTCAGATTAGAAAATACTAAAAGAGCAGCACTGAATGTTTTCAGTTTGCAGCATAAGAAGATTGTTTGTGTTCCATCTTTACTTTTTGGAGCTCTGAAAGCCCCCAGCATCATTGGTCTGGCATCTATAAACTGCTCATTGCTGTACACCTAAATTAAGAGTAAGCCAGTGTTCAGATTTAGTTTATTCTGGAAGTTCAGTGAAGTCTTCTAGTATAGCAAAGGTTTACCTACATGCTTTGTATAAAGTGCCCTCAAAATTTTATTAAAGTTTTTTTATTAAATTAATTATATATTAAAATTTATATTCATGTGTGTTAAGGCTGAATTACTAGGCAGAACACAGAGACATGAATGTTCCACTTCTACAGTTTTCTTTGATCTCATTGATGGGATCTTCCTTCGTATTCCTTATCTAATTCACAAAAATCTTTAGCATCTCTCTTGCTCTTACTTCCAAAATGTGCCACTTCCGATGATCCCTCCTACAATTACAGTAGACAGGTGGTGGGTAGCTCAGCATAGCGGTGACTAAGGGAGAAAATATCCATGAAATAGGGACTTTAGAGTTTAAAATCTCTGATTGAAAGCATCCACAGAGGACTATCTTTTCCCGAAAGTAAAAGAGCTCATTTGTGTGAAATGGGATTTTGCTAAAAGCTTGTAATACAAAACCTATGAACCCTTCACTGAAGGTAGGGCGTTTTGCCTGGTCTGGAGCTGATGAAGCTTCCTTTGGTTAGATTTTTGCTGCTGTAAGAGAGGTGAGTTTTTATTGCAAAAAGCCAGGGAATGTCCACAACAGCATCTTACATGCCTGCTAATGGAAAGGTAAACTGCAGATTGCCTCATAAACTTATTGACTAGCATCACTAGAAAGAGTTGGCTTTTCTGGAAATATTTTCTGGAAAAAGGGAAGATTATTCATTATAGCACATCTCCTCAGGATACTTCTGACACTACAGTTGACCAACCTGAACCAATGATGGTTTTTTAAGGCTAAGATTGATCAGAGACAAAGACACATACCTGGTCTTCAAGTGGGCTTGAATGAAAGAGGAATTGCCCTAATATTTGATTAAGCCAAAATAAGTTAATATATCATTATGTTAGCTTTAGATCAAACCTTGACTCTTAATTCCAGATCAGAGTCTCGAACTTTGAGGACATGATTTGACCTCTCTCAAATCATTAGCAGGATTGCAAAGGCTTATTAGATGGAAAGGTGGGTGTGCTTCATGATGTACTGTGGATTCCTGTTCTCTCAAACATCTGAATCGAAGTTTTCATTGACATCAGCAATAGCTGTCTTCCAGGCTGTGTCACTGCTGTTCTTACCATAAGAGTTACTGAAAAGAAAACTAACTGGACTCCCCAAATTCTGCTCTGGTAAGAGGTTGTGACTCAGCTGGAGAATTTACCTGCACATCTGGGAGTTCAGAAATACCAAGCTGAGATACAGCCTTTCTTGAAGACTCAAAAAGCAGAGCCATAGACTTAAAACTGTCTTCTGAATGTGATGATCTGAAATGATGGCAAGAATCAGGATGTTGACAAATGACAAGATACTGTCAATGGGGCTATTTCTGGGCTAGGTATGACCCATGTCTAGATCAGAGTTGGTGTCACAGCTTGGATCGTCTCAAATGTGCAGGCCCTTTTCATTTCTACAACACTCCTATATTGCATACTCAGCTGAAGTGGGTGAGATGTGAAAGTCTACAGACGCCTGGAAGGAAAGAAAACATTCTCCATCCCCCTACCAACACTTCCAGGGTTAAAAAGCATCAATGATTTGCACACATGGTATTTTTTAAATCTGAAAGTTATTGGCTTTATGACTCATTTTTCTCTTGTCTTCTCCCACCAGAAGTGTAGAGGTTAACTCCCAGATCTTTCTTTCTGCAGCCAAGGCCTCTATCCCTTAGCAGTCTTCTCAGATTCACTCAAATATAAACTGATAATTATAGATAACAGTTCACTCTAATGAAAGTGTTTGTACATTAATGGAAATTGCACACATGCTACAGAGAAATGAAGAACCAGTAATACAAAGATAAAAAAAATCTGTTGAGATATTGGCTGTTGAAAAAAAGATTTAAAATCTAAGACATCAAAAATATATAATGGATGTTTTCTCTGGAGATAAAACTTATCATCTCGATTTTGTATCTACAGAAAAACTCCAGGTTTTTTTAGCTGTTATGACCCAGAGGAACAGAAAACCCAAGTTTCTTCTTCCTTTTTCTTATTCACATTTCTAATTATATTGTTATATCAACTTTAGCAGAAATATGTGTGGTGTAAATGAACTTGTATGACTGTGAGAACTTTTGTTTGATAACTCCCTGACATTATATTCTGCTAGCCTTGTATTTATCCATCTAAGCAGTTAGAACCCCATAGATGCACCAGCTGCGTCTGCTTGTATCAGGAAGATCCTGGGTATCAGCTGCAGGGAGGCTGGAATCAACACTGACTTAATGAAGGGCTGGTGCTGTGGCAGTCAGTGAAGGCAAGGAGGGTGTGATTGACTCCTGACATATCAAGGAATGTCGGAATGAGTCCCAGACAGGAAAAAAAAAAACATACAAAAGGCAGGAGCTGAGATGCAGCGCTGTCTTTTGGGGCACCTAGTTGAATGACTGACAAAAATCTATTATGGAGAGAGGGATGAGCATGACTAAAAGGTCTCACAGCATTTATTTTGACAGGATGATTAATTTCTCATTACTCATCCAGAATGGGGATGTCTGGGGGGAATTAAGGAAATATTTGATTCTTTCAAACATTGATTATTTGGCAAAAAGCTTTTGCATAAATCCAAACACTTTATCCTGTCTTTGTTTTGAAATGGCACAGCAGGAGCCTTCTAATTTTTTTGTGGAGGTTCTTCACAGTCTCAGCAGTATCAGGACTCTATTTCAAAGCCAGGAGCCAAATCCTTAGCTGTTTCAGATAGTCTAACATACTTGGCCCATATTTTCATACCAGCTGGTTCCTTCTCTTCCTCCATGACTTATAGTCCTGCTGGTGTGATGGATTCAGGTCCATTATAGGACAAATCCTGACCTATAACCTGCAATATGGCTTTACTCTAGCAATTTTTACCTGATAGCCACCTAGGTAATAAAGTTCTTCGTGTGAGGAAGCACTTTATGTTCGATGACCCTCAAGAAACAGAATAAGTATTTGCTTCTTAGCTCTTGCTGATTTCTTCCTTGTACGGCTCCTGCTTTAAGACCTTGTGTTTGAAGTGCCACTCAGAAAGATCTGTGTGTTTATAATATCTACAGTAGCTGATTTCAAGAGAGAAAGGCAAAGCTAGGATGGTGCTTT
This sequence comes from Drymodes brunneopygia, assembly GCA_013400955.1. Taxonomy (NCBI): domain Eukaryota; kingdom Metazoa; phylum Chordata; class Aves; order Passeriformes; family Petroicidae; genus Drymodes; species Drymodes brunneopygia. The sequence continues at coordinate 105,628 of VZTZ01047251.1, read as the reverse complement.
CAGCCTTCATGAAAATCATACCTAGCAATGGCCATGCTGAATCAGACAAGAAGTCCCACTAGCTCGACATTCTGTCTACATAGCAGGTGCCTAAGTAAAAAATAAGTACATGAACAGGGAAAACATTACAAGGAAATTTTCCCACTTAACTATTTTTGTTGGAGGTGTAGGGGGAAAGAATTAGATCTGGACATAGCAAGAGAAGGAGAAAATACCTGAAAGTGAGAAGTGTGAACAAAAAAGCCATTCAGAAGGGATGTTGTAAAGGAAAAGAGGAGGAATTGTGGAAATAGGAGATGGTGAAATAACACAGTCCATGAGGCAGAGAGAACTGCAGAAAATTGCTTGGATAATAGACGTGGAAGGAAGGAAGGATGGAAGAATGGAGCAGTCAGAGAAAGAGCCCATGGAATTAGGGAACCTGAGCACATCAGCAGGTAATAGGAACAGCCAGTCTCTACTATCAGCTATGTATGTAACAGAAAGAGGTTTAAGAACACAGTTTTAATGCTTATTTACTTAAGAAAGTCTAGGTTTTGAGTAATTTTGAAAATCTCATTATTTTCCATCGGTCTTCCCCCAAATACTTTATAGATCTGGGCCTTTGTGTGTATGTTGCTGAAGACAGCCAGAGTAAAAACAAATACGGAAGAAACAAGGAGCTGTCTGTCATAGGGCAGCTTTGATGAAGCTCTGTAGGGATGAATGTGTGACACTGCTCTGGGAGCACACAGAAGGCCCAGCTGGTCTGAACTGAGTAACAGTGGTTTTTCCCCAATGTCTCCCAGGATCAGGATAATACCTTGAGATCCTAGGACACTGGAGGACCCTTTTGGACAGGTGAGGATAATTTCTGGAGGGTTGAAGGGTTCTCCCCTTCCCTGACCTATGTTTTCTCTTCCACAGTGATTACAGCTAGTAATTAGAGCTAGTGCTACAACTATTAGGGCAAGTTGCACAGGCTAGTTAGAAATTATGGATTCATTTTTGTTCATTTTATTAAATCCTTTTCTTCCCTTTCGTTTCCTGGAAACCTGGTGCTTGATGTTAGTGGATTTTCACAACATATTTGTTTAAGGCATATGACTATACTGACTGTGAGTTCAATTTTGTTAGGCATTAGTTAATGCTCTAAATTAAAATTCTCACTGGAAAAAAAAACAGCTTCAAAGCCTCATAAAGATTGTTGTTTCGTGATTTGTGCACGTGTCTGATGAATAAGCTTTCCTTGATGAAGAAGAGTAAGTGGAACTTCATAGAAAAGAAGGAAACAGAAATAAATGACCAAGAGAGCCGGCTTTAAGCTTTTTCTTCATTATGATTTCTGGACAGTATCACATGGAAGCACTAGACTGTAAATTGTGAGGGAGTAAATATTTATTATTTTTCTCTCCACCGTGCTGCTATTCATCTGGTATTTTTAGGCATTTCCACAACTTATGGAGCAGTAAGAATGCAACTATTAGTAAGAATTTAAGATTTCTACTTATATTTATCTACAATAAGCAGTTCACTTAAAGAACATTCAGTGTGAGGCAAAATGTTTGGAGTTCAGATTAAATTTCACCCATGCAGACACTATTTCAGCACTACCTTCTGGCTCAAAGCTAGTAGCAATGAGAATTGGTCAGTGGTTTATGTTTGGAAAGACAAACCCACCCTGAATTATTATAGGGAATTATTGCTTTATGAAAATAGGTGTCTGTCAGCTGCTGGTAAAATAGTCACCAAATTTTTGTTTTGGTTTAGGATAATGTTGTTTTCTTTCAGGATAGAGTCTTTGTTACAAAAGGCCAAGAAGACAAAACTTGTGCAAGCCCATTTACCTGCCCACTGACTGCGACATCAAAAATAAAGTGTTCAAAGTTGGCTGGTTAATGGAGAATTAGCTAGTCTGTGGAAGAAGCTGGACTCTTACACTTTTTCTTTCTGTTACTAAGGAAAAAGAGAATAATTTTTAGACTGAATTCTTGTTACAGAACTTGGTCTGATGAAAATAGTAGCCTTGATTTGGATATTTATCCCCATTTTTATTCCGTTTCTTTATCTACCTTATTAAAAAGAGAACTGAAATTAATGCCTGTAAATTTTTACAGGAAAGGAGAATCACAGTAAATAAAGTAGCTGTTCTGTTTCAAATTCAGTCTCAAATCCAAATTAATTTTATATTCACAACAAAGAAAAATGGATATTTAATCAGCCAGATCCTTTCACATTCCCTGTTGTATAGTCTCAGTGAGCATTAAGTTATTACAAACACAGTGAGTAAATTTAGAGCAGGGTCATGTTTTTGTATATTTTAAAGTTTCCTTTATATTTAAAACATTGCTTTGTTTATATAAAATTCTAAGTGATAAATCTGTTTTGTAAACAGTTCTATTTTTACATTTAAATTTAATATAAATTCTTGATTGCAATGTTCTCATTAGTCTCCTTTTTTTGTCTTTTCTGTGATAAAACTTTTACTTACATACCTCACAAACATTATGTTTTCAAATTTTTGTCTGCTGACAAAATATGAGAAGAGGCTAGGGGAACTTGGTTTGTTTATCTGACAGATGAAAAGGCAAAGGGAACCACACTGCAGTCTTCCATTGCCTGTGGGGAAAGCCGTGGAGAAGACAGAGCCATACCATTCTTAGAAGTGCTCAGCAAAAGGACATGAGACAAAGGTCACAATTGCTTTGACCAGACAAGAGCAAGAAATTCTTCATGGTGAGAGTAGATCAGTGCCGGAAGAGACCACCCAGGAAGACTGGGGAACCTCCATCCCTGCGGATTTTCAGGAGTCAATGGGGCAAACCCGTCTGCAACCTGATCAGAGTTTGCAATTACATCTGCTTTGAGTGGGGTATGGGACTGGGTGACTCCCAGGGGTCCTTTCTAATCTAAATTTTCCTAATCTTCCATGAAAGAGTACTTTAAATAATGGTCATCTGATTTTTTAATGAGGAAAAGTCAATCTCCAGAACACTTAGCAGATAGTATTTTCCATTAGTTAGTACAGCAGTGGGAATTGACATGATGTATAGCAGTTTTTGAAGTTCTAAGTTTATTTCTCTGCAGAGCTTACACAGGCAGATCTTCCTTTAGATGCCAAGTTATTTTGCTATATGTTTTTTAGGATTAACAGTTGGGGTAAGACATTGGATATATTCAAACCTTCTCTCACAGTCATTGTTATTTCCCTCTGGACTCTGCCAATGTATACCACGTACAGACAAATAATTGCAACATCTTACACACAAGTATAAATAGCTCTGTTTACCTGAACTAATAGCCTGGTTCTGCAAACATTTGCCATTGTGTATGAAAAGTTCTAGTGAATTATTCACCTTGTGCCCTAGTGGAAACCCTAAAAAAATATTTGAGAGTCTGGTTCTGTTCTTTTTAAAAAGCACAGAAATATTAGCTTCCACTTGTTCATTGCACATTATTCTTTGCAATATGATCATGGGGTACTCATTCTGTGTGTGAGGCTGAGTTTCCTGTTCTACCTGAACACCTGCACAAATATCTTGACAGAATTGTATTAATTTCAGAGTCTTCCTCACATTCATCCACTATGTGAGGACTCTTCTAAGTGTTTGTGTTCTTGTCTAGTTTATTTTCAACCATCAAGTATATGAATGTATGATTCAAAACACTGAACAGTGGTCAAATATCCAGAGTAATTGCCCATCCTCCTTCCTTAATGTGTCAAAAATCAAGTAAGTCTTGAAGGTAGAAAAAAATAAACAACTCTAAGGGTTCCTGAATAATATCACTCCACTTAATAAAAGACACATAAAGGAGTTTTTCAAACTGAGTTTGCTGTTACCAATCAAAACATGCCTCCATTTTCTGCTCTGCCAGTCTTTGACTTTCTTCTTTCTTTACTCTTGAATTTTTCCCCAGCATACTGACTACCCTTGCCCCTGCCCCCAGTTTGTCTGGGAACTTCCAGAGTGTGTATTCCACCTTGTCACTGGGATCATCAGTGAAGATGTTGAATAATGCTGGCACACAGACTTGCCCTGGATTTTGACTGGGGGGTGGAGGTGAGGCGGACCAGTCTTTTGTCCCCTGGACTTCTGACTGTCTTTCTTAAAGGTAGACATAATATTTTTATTGCTGTTAATTTTTGTATTTCAAAGTCACATAAATCTTTACTACATTTACTAACAGGTGACTTAATTTTGTGAAACCAAAATCAGTGCCAAACAACCAGAGAGTTTCACAATGTTGTAACCTTGCCAGCCTCCACAGTCCCATGGGAGTGCACCAATTCTCTTGCTGTCCTATCAGAAGGGTCTTACCCTTTAACTAAGCACATCCGAATCATAACATTTGCAATACCTTAAAAGCCTTCCAAGACCCTTCCAAACTGCACACATAAAAATTATATAATTCAGTATGTGTTGTCAGTAAGACTGATGAATATGGCCTGCATCAGTCAGTTTTTCCTGCCTCTCATACTATCAGTTCCAGCTCCAGATCACAGAACCTCCTTGCTAATTTTGCCGGTGCTGTCAGTCTTTCACCAGGTCTGTGAAGAGAAGATAATTGCTGCTTCAATCTGTCTCTGGGCTGAGAAAAGGGTTTGACATATTATGTGGTCTGGAAGGAAAATAAGATTCAGAGAAAAAACAAAAAAGGATGGAAGGAGATTTTAAAAGGAGTAAAATGCTTTTTCTCCTTTTCTCCCTCTTTAGCAGATGAACCTGTGATCCCTAGGCTTTATACCCAGGGGCTGCATTTTAACCGCTGGTAAGTAGCTAACCTTTCCAAAACACCTTGCAGTGCAATGCTTTCTGTGAGAAGGCCGCTGTGCTGCGCAGTTCTGTGGCAAGGTACGTGAAGCCTGAGGACAAATGTGCGCCTAACTCTGCTCAAAAAAGTCCTCCAGGAAACCCGTTACGAATAAACCCCCCCGCCAAATTACGAAAGGGAGCGTATCCCTCCTCCGGCACCCCTATGCTGCGGGAGGCTGGTGGGTGCCCGACCGCTTGTCCCCAGCTCCCCCCAGCCCGCATGGGGAGGGATCTTCGCAAGAAAAGAAGTTCCAAGCAGCTTTAAATTACAAGGCAAGAGGGTTCGGGGCCCAGACCGTGGCCGGTGGTGAGGGGAGCCNAAAGTTGGAAAGGCCTGGGGGAGAGCCGGGGCAGGGGGCTGGCAGCGGGGTGGCGGGCGCGGAGGAGGAGCGGGGAGAAGCCGCACCGGGAGGAGTCGGAGGAGATCTGCGGGCGGCGCGTCAGGCGCCTCTGGGGGAGAGGGGAAGGAGGACCCAGGCGGGGAGCACCGCTCCGGGTACCGGTGGCCGGGAAGGGAGAGCTTCGGCGGCATCCGGGGAAGGCGGGGGCAGCGCCGGTGACCTGCCGCAGATCGGCTGATCCGCCACCGCCGGAGGATGCACGAAGCGCCGGCCACCCGCACGGCCCCGCCGCCGCCGCCTTCTCCCCAGGGCGGCT
>VZTZ01047251.1:70403-99012 GCA_013400955.1 Drymodes brunneopygia | reverse complement strand
CCCCAGGGCCCGGCCCGGCGGGCGGCGGGGGGCGGCCGGCGGCGGGGGGCTGACCGCGTATCCCAGGCTGAAGCTGAAGATCATGATCCGGGACAAGCTCATCCGCGACGGCATCAACCTGAGTAAACCGCCCTATTCCAACAAGGTAAGAGGGTCTCCGCCGGCCGCTACCCCAGGCTGTCGGGTGTGGAGGAGCAGCGGGGCCACTGGGCTGGAGATGCGGAGTCCGGCAGGGCCTGGTCTCGCTTCTGCCGTGTACTGGTGCGGAGTGTCTCCAGTTGTGCCAGTGGCATTTCGGAGGGGAATATGGTAGGGACTGAGCGCCAGCAAGGTGTGAAGAGTAGTGGGGCCAACAAAGGTCAGATCCACCAGCACTTCTTAGCATTAGTGGTATGGCATGGCGCTATGTTTCAGTTTTGCCTCCCTTTTTTTCTTTCATTAACCGGTTCTTTTAGTCTGGTTTAGTTTGAGGTGGGAAAGTGGAAATTAAGGATGGTCTTAATTGTTTGCGTGTTTGTTTGTTTGTCTTTTCTGTGAAACTTTTCAATTGCGTTGAAGAGGGTGGCTTCTCTCATCTCTTGCTAGTGGTTTTACTGTCAGTTTCTGTTGGTGAAATGGCTCCTGAAGCAAGTGGTCATCTGGCTGGAGTAGGAACTCCAGCAGCTGAATCCAACTGTTGCCTGGATTTATTTGCTGGAAGATGGTTGTGACTGGTGAATGTCAAAAACTATGCATCAGCTGCTCCAGCACAGGTTAGTCAGTCTCTCCAGGATGCACAGTTGTCTGAGAGCCTAGAAAAGAGTACATCTCAGAAGAGTCCATTCCACTTTGATGATACCTCAATGGTTACCTCATTCGTCTCTTTTGAAAAGGTTACAATGTAAGATTCATCAGTTTTGGAAGTTAGAAATTGTTTTGTCTGAAATTTTTGGTAGGTTTCCTGCTGAAAATGTGATATGCAGAATAAGTAAGACAATAGAATAAAATGAATAATACTGTGGATGAGAAAATGATTTGTGAAAGAAACTATGGTATTATAATGCATGGGGGCTTGAGAGTTCAGAATGAAGTGCTTCAGAGTAGTTTGATGACCCAAGTTGCCTGTATTTTCTTCAATGATTTGAAGTCTCATTTTTCAGAAAGACTGAGCAGTTGATGTTGACCTTCAACTTACAGGCACTTTTTCCCTCTTAAATGCTTATGAATGCATGGAAGCAAGGTGATGGAGAGGACTGCAAGTTTGGGTTTACAGAAATGTGAAGAATTAAAGTTGAGAATGTGTTATGTGCTGTCAGGGACCTGGCTGTGAGGATAATGGGTAAAATTCAACTTGTATAACATTATGAAGGTGCAGATAATGGTGGAGTCACCATCCCTGTTTAAAAAAAGATTGGACGTGGCACTCAGTGCCATGGTTTAATGGCGGTGTTAGGGCATGGGTTGGACTTGATGATTCTGAAGGTCTCTTCCAACCCAGCAATTCTGTGATTCTGTGATAATAAAAGTGTGACTTCCAGTACACCAATTTTTTAACATCTCGGTGACAGAGGCCCATAGTCACTTCTCAGGTAGAAGACAGTTGTCTGGTTTGAGGTATTTATTGGTTCCCTTTTCCTGAAACTTCTGGCTGATGACATGGTCAGAGACATTATTTAACAATCATGAACATACAGTCCAAGTAGAGCATCTTCCAAAAGTTACTGTATCATTTTGGGGAGATTTTTTTTCCCCCCACCATTGGGAGTAACACATCATTAGACTGAAATTAAGATTACGTGTCTGATATAAAAGAAATTCCCTGAAGGTTCTGGCTTGTCAGTGTAGCTGCACCACATTACCACCTTTATGGCTATGTTTCACTTCTTCATTTTGGCTTTGTGTGTGTTCTAGTTATCAATTAAGTCTTACCAAGTGGATCCTCTGCCTTCTCTCTGTGGTATTTTAAAGTCGTGTAGAAGTGGCACTTAGGGACATGGTTTAGTGGTGAACTTGGCAGTGCTGGGTAAGGGATGGACTCAGTGGTCTTAAAGATCTTTTCCAGCTTAAATGATTTCATGATGTTCTTCCACAGGAATTGTAAAATTTATAAGATGCCAGCATATGACATCAAGGCAATTCAAATCCTTGGGATTTATTTCTTTTTTAGCTCATTTTATTTTAATTTGATTGGTCTGATAATAATGTGGATTGTCAGGACAAGCTTGCCTTATACAGAAAGCATCACCCAGCTTTCATTGTTTTAAATCTCCAAAAGTAATATTTTGAAATACAAAGAGAAACAAAGTTTACTTTCCTAGTTTTATTTCAGGCTGTGGTGTCAATGTATTTATTTTGGATAATAAATGCATATAACATCATTTTTTACAGTAACAGAAAAAACTTTCTCTCTTCTCAGTGTGAATCGCTTCACATTGTAGCATGTTGTAAGAAACCATAAAGCTGGCAAGATTTGAGTGTGTTGCTCAACATGCATTATTCTGAATGCCACCCACCATAGCAATCCATCTCCAAAATGGCTTAAAGTGAATAGCAAAAGATCACGTCACTGTACATTATTCATCTGATGTTGTTTAGAGCAAGAAAGATAGAATACTGTATTTTTTCATCTGGGAAAGATTCATATTATAACAGAGTGTCTTAAAAAAACCCCAACAAAACCTAAAAAAAACAACAAAGCCAAATTTTAGAAAATTGCAGAAATAATTTAAGCATTAGAGTTTTAACACAGAATATACAGCATACAAGCTTCTGCATATCAAAAGAAACTGAATGTATTCTCTGCAGTACACAGAACTAAAGAATCAACTTGAAGTTTGTGTCAAGTTTTTTTGTATACATTTACTACACATCCTTGTCATGTGGGCATTCTGGAGTGGGGCACTAGACCACTGATCCCTTTGATATCTGCATTTTTGCTTATGCTGAGCTACGTGCTAGTCTTCCCTTCACAGCTGACATGGAGAATGCCAACTTTTCTTCTTAATATCTATGCACAGACATTATTATCTATGAAAGGAGGAGCCTGCTGATGTGTAAATGTGTGTGCATGTACATATGTATATGCATTTCACTTGTTTCCTGAAGAATATTTCTTGGGTTCAATTACAATTATGGGTTGTAATTATGTTCTCAAGAAATCTTGGTGTTTTATTTTAAAACATCCCTGAGAACTGGAAGTGTGCCTTCTCTGGCTTCTTCAGAGCCTTTTGCTAGCTGGCTGAGCTGTAAACATGTCAAAAGATCAAAAATGAATATTGGATGTGGCTGTGGAGATGTTAAAAGCATCCTTTTGCTGTCCTTCCTTTTTGCTGTAGTTTCAGATGAAAGGTGAAGGAACAGAGTGGGCAGAATACAAATCTATTGCTATGGTAAATTTTAGTTTAACTTAGTTTGAATACAGTCAGCAGAAATGGCTAACAAGTACTTAGCAGAGCTTAATATAAATCCCTTAAAAGATGTGCAGACTTGGAATTGAAACCATGTGTGTGGGTGATTTCAGACATTGAGAATTATCATAAGCCATCTTGATTATTTCCAAGGAGAATTTGAATGAGGCCTCACTTCCTCATATTGCATCCTATGTGTGTTTCAGGTATAAAACAAGGAACATAACTGGAACTGAGGGGAACTCTATAGGAGTCAGATTTTATTCGATATTGGTAATTCTCCATAGTACTCAAAGCCTTATGTTTTAGTTTGTTTACCAAGCTTGCTATTGCTGGCTGGTAGCCTTAGGAGTCTCACATGTCTGAGAAACTTCTTGTGGAGATGGTGGGATTTAATGCCCTTCAGACAAAAGCCTGTGGTCAAGTAAAATATCTTGTCATCTCAAAACATCTAGCTGCTCAAAAAAATTATCTTTGATGGTTATAATTCTGTTGTTAATTAGGAAATGAATTATGCCCAATGTAGACAAACTTTTAACAGTCTTTTGCCCTGTAAAAGTTTTGGGGAATGAGTTGATGGCAGAAGGAAACCAAAATGAGCAGCATCCCCTGCGTTACAGTGAAGATGAATGAAGGAAAACGCAGTGCTAACCTGAACTGACTGGATCTGAGAAGTACAGCCATTAACTCCACAGAAAAACACTTCTTGCTTTGGTGGGCTTACTCCAAAATGGATTATGTCCATGCTGGGTTTGAGCAGGAGTAAAGCCACTAAATGTTACTGTGGAAGAGAAAGCAGACAAGCATTCAGTTTTGTCAATATGAAGACAAGTAGAGTACCTTGTTGTGGAACATGCCAGGAGAAATTTAGTACTCTATTTATCTTGAATATAGATTAAGTGACATTTAATAGTTTACTGGAATTTCATTACTATTTCTAATTGAAATAAATGGCCTGACCTGTTTCTTGAAGAACTTTATTCAATTTTTCATCTGCAGAGAATTGCAAGTACATCAAAAACATACATGCATTAAATCTCCCGCACCAATTAGGATGATTTGCTTAGCCTCAGTAAAGTTATAGTCATGGACATTTCAATATTTATTAGAGAGAATAAAACTGTAGTGTGACATATGTACATGTACATGACCTCATTGTCACTCACTGTGCTCTTCATGATTATCAGCGTGCTTGGAAAACAAACACTAAAACCTCATATGCATGAGATCATAATCTCAAGAGTTCAAGCAGATGCAGAAAAGTAAAATGTCAGATCCAAGTGAGTATCTGCTTAAACACCCAAACACATTCTTTTTAAGTTAAGTGCTGATAATATAGCACAGATTTGTGGTTCTGATTGTCTTTGCTTAATCCTTGCCACTAAAAAATGAGGAATATTTCACATAAGTTAGATGTTGAGAGGTAAAGATGCCAGCAGTACTGCTTTGAAATACACTGGTTCATGCTGGGGCTGGATAATGTAATCATCACTTTAGATATCTACAGAAGTGGATTCAGCAAATTAAAAATATTATGCTTTGAAGAAATGGCAACACTCACCTATACTGGAATTAAACATGAACCTTTTTCTAAAGACCTGGCTGCTTTAGAATAACTGCATCAACTCTGATTAGCAGAGCATTCTCAAATACGCCTTGGGGAAAGCTGCCTATTGACAGAAGTACTAGTGCATTAAGTAGTAACAATATTTTCATGGCAATAAATTAGCAAAGCTACAGGCAATGTTCAGGAAGTGAAAAGGTATTTTATATAAGATACCACTGAATTTGCCTTTGACTTCACAACTCTGTTTTCTTTCAAAGAAAACATAGCACCTCATATATTTGGCAGCTGTTTCAAAGTCCCGGTTTATTAAACTCACAGAAAACAAACTGGAAAAGATCTTCTTCCAATCAGCCCATTAAAGCAGATTGTTGCAGAATATGAACAATACAGCACTGTACTGTATTTGCATTTGAATTATTCCTGAATATTTTAAAGTGTATTCGATCTCCTTTGGAAATGCAAATCTTCATGGGTTTCATTCTTTTTCAGTTCTGAGGGGAGGGAGATCTCATTTGGGTACATTACAGGTGGAGTCCTGAGAGAGGATAGTATAAACTCCACAGCTTTCTCTTCCCGTTTCCACGATTGTGTTAAGAGTAACTTCTGAGCTCTGGTCGTGGTGTGGGCTGGCAGAGGAGCTGTGCGGGACTGGGCAACTGCTCTACAAGGGGAATCCTTCCTGCATCCTTCACACGGCTCTAAGTTTGAAGGAAAAGCTAAACTTAAAGGTTCCTGGCAAAAGAGAGATGCCTAGCCTCTGGTTCCTTGAGGGCTTTTTTCTTCCCCCAAAGGACTTGATTCAGTCAGAGCTGTGTAGTGCAAAGCTGAACTGTTTTTTCCCACCTGACGTGGAGTTTTCTGTAAATACTGCACCTCAAGAGGGACACCACCAGCGGTGTGACAATAGTCCGTCTACCAATTTCTCTCCCACACATTGATAACCTGTCTTGTTTTAAGGAAGTTTGGTCATCATAAATCTTTCTGAAAAGTGAATGCATTTTATGGAAAATATTTATGTTGACAATCCCACCCCCAGAGCTTCTGTCTCTGCCATATGTAGGATGATGAAGCCCATACATACAACTATGCGAGTGGAATACAAAAAAATACCAAGATAATTTCTTACCGAAAAAGTAATCTTGTGAGCCATGTTTCTAATTTTGCTTATGACCAATATCAATATCTCACAAATTCCATAATATATAGGGCAGCTGTGTCCCTGATTTCTGACCTGGAATTGAAGAATTTGTTTAAAGTCATGACAGATTTTAGACAGATGAGGCACTGGGACCCACTGCTGCAGTGTCTTTGTCTGCTGCTTTAGGATTAAGAGTAAACTTCCTTACGTGTAAGTAACAGAAAAGTGTTTGAGGAATAACTGCTGACCTGGCTGCATGGCAATTAGTTATGCCTGTTAATTCTCCATGTTAGTTATAACCTCTGTGCATGTGTCATTATGGAGAGTCCGTATCCACTAAGGTGTATAGATCCATACATAACCTGAAACATACTAACAGCCATTACAGAGTTTTTGAAAAGTGCAGCAGAGAGGTTTGGATTGACAGGCATACTATTATTGTAGATTAGGAATAAATTCATGACATTGCTTACAGGAAATCGCTTACTGATTTGAGACTCTTCTACAGCAGAAGAGGATGGAATGTGTTAATACAACATTGCAGGTTCAATGTTTGAATTTCTTGCTTTGTCAGTTTGAATGAGCCCCTCTGCTTGGTGTTTGACAAAGCTATCTGTTCAATCTCTTTGTCTAGGCTAATATGACATCTCATATTGATGTGCTTATCTTGACAAATGTGGTGGCTTGTGCACCCTGCAGGAATCGTCTTTTATTAAAAGAGCACGGCATGGCTATGTTTAGCACTGCCACATTATTTTGGGAATGGCTGTGCAGCAGGAAGGGGAGAATCGAGTGAACCTTCCCTGACACTGGCAGTCTGCAAGCCAAGCCGGCCCAGAACTGTCTCCAGTGACTCATCCAGCCTCTTCAGTTTGTTACCTGCAGATAGTAAAAAACTTTTTTTATGATTTTGCAAAACAAAAAAGAAGTGGCGCGTCATGTGAAACACAAGTAGAAGTGCCTTCAAATAGTATCTCCATTCTCACAAACTCAGCAGGATGGGAATGACAGTGATTCATGCCTCTCACGGGAGCCCTGTTCTTCCAGTTGGTCTCAATCCCAGTGAAGTCAGTGGGGGTTTTGCCAGGGATTTCATTTGATGCTGCTTTTTGAGTGAGGTGTTCAAATTTAAATCAGCTAACAAGCATACCCTTACAGGCTGTAATTGTGGTGGTGGGCAAGAACAGGATGACACGATTGAGAATGGTAAATACAACAGTGTCATGAAAGAAAAGAAATCAGAACTTTTCAGAGCTTTAAGTATCACCATTAACAGCTTGAACAGCAGTGAGGTAGACTTTTGAACACAGATCTTACAAGTCTGTGGTAGAGTTGATGTTTGGTAAATATTCTCTGAAATCTTCACTAATGTGTATTGGTTGAAGTTAACATATTTGTTTACAGCTGTCCTCTCAGTAACTTAAAATCAGGGAGAAACAGCAATAATATATAGGAAATAAAGCTTACAGGCATGTACTACTGTATGTCTTCTACACGATTGGGGTTTTTCCCAGAATAATTGCATTGCTTTTGAGGAAACACACCCTGATGCAGGCATGTGGTGTTATCACTGCATATGATGTCAATCTTTTGGAGAAATTAAGTCTCATTCTGATATATGTGCCTCAAAAAATACACAGTAAACTTGGCCTGGTTAAGAAAAGAGCTAAAAGGCTGGGAAAACACCCTTGCTTTTCAGTCAGCGGCTAAGGAAAGCTTGTACTGGTTTTTTTCCCAGAGTTAGTTAAGTGGCCACTTGGCCATGCTTTCACATGCACAGAAGGAAATATTTTTATTAGGAGAAAAAGGCATTGAGAACTTCAGTGACTGAGATTTGGAACTAGGCTATTCATGCTGTGAAGAAGGCCAAAAGCCAGTATAAACCAAAAATTTAGTAAGTTAATATTCCATAGAGGAAAAAACAAAACAACCTCCAGACAAAACGAGGAGTGTGTGCCATTTTTGCATCAGTGTCCTTAGTTTGTGGATAGAGAAGTTTGCAGGAAGTGATACCTCTGCATTAACAAGCTCCTGTCCTGCCACAATGTCCCTTGGGGTCCACATTTCCCTGCTGTCCCAGAGCCTTCTGTGTACCCTGGAGCTACCCATTCCCTGACTTCTCCTAAATCATCTCCCCGAAGTCTGCCTCAAGACACACTGTCGTCTTCCCTAAGAGCTATCTCTTTCCCACCCAAGAATATACATCTTTTGCCTTTGGTCTCCCTAACCTTTTTATCTCCTGATCAGTATTCTGTATGAGTTTCATTCCATCTCCCTCTCCTGCTGCCCAGTGTCTCAGGCTGCTGTTTGGATCCTTCTCTCTCCTCCCTCATGTGCTAATGAGAAGAGAAACTTTCTCTCCCACTCAGGAGAGCAGGGCAATCACTTCTCTCCCCATTGTGCTCAGTGTCCCGAGCTGCCTTCCCTCTGACTAACACAGGTGGCTGAACCCAGATTGTTCTCATAAAACGAAAGCTCTAAACTTTGATGTTAAAAATTTCAATCTTAAAACTGCCACAAGCAGCAGTTATCCAAAGTCCCTCCAGTCCCAGTACTGTGGCAGAAAGAAGGGATTGATCTAGGAAAAGGAGGATGTATAATAGCTTTTGAACCCCTCTATGGGACTGATTTGGTCTTTTTGAAGCAGAACTCAATGTATTATTAAAAAAATAATAAAATAATGCAAAATACATTCAATGCAAAATTTTTGAAAAGCTTTTTGCATAATTTTCTAGTTCTAATAATGTTATAATAATAATTGCTTCTAATTGCAGCATCTCTGAATTCTTGTCCAGTTGTTTTTCTTGAGATTTGATTTAAGCCTTTTCTACTTATAATTGCTTGTATTGTTCTGCATTAAGAATTTTTATACAAATGCATCGCTGACCTCTTGTTTACCTCGTAGTTAAGGTTTCCCCCTAAATATCCAGCTATTAGTTTAGCAGAGGTTTTTCTGCAGTTAGGGCATGGAAAGTACCAGAATAAAGAAGGATCAAAGCTATAGTAGGTCTTCACGTGCTAGTTTCTAAGCTAAAAATTTCAACCTAAATATAAGGGCAAGTAACTATTTCAGCCTCTGGGTCTACATTCTTTCTCACATCATACCAAACATCAGAAGGTGATCTCATTTTAAAACACTAACCTGTAGAAACTAATGGTGGAAATTGAAATTGCTAACCAAGAAGATTCGTTCCTTTTAAGGTATTAAAAAGAGGAGAAAACAGAAAATAAGGAAATGGGACTGAAATGGGACTAAAACAAGAGTAATTGTGATTTAACCCGCTGTTTTGATGTGAAGAAAACTTACTGGACTTTCCTATGATAACTTCTAAGTAAGATTGTGCCAGATGGGTTTTTCAGAGAGAGCATTTTCACATGCACTAAGTATTTGCACAGTGTTAAAAATAATGCTCTGTAGTTTGTGGAGTAGGATGGAGCAAAAGGAAGTTTGACAAGAATACCACTGGCTGGTTTCTGTCCAGCTCTAAAAATTACACACATTAGTGACATACTTCATAGAGCCAATGATTAGGAGTAATAAAATGTGTATGTGTCATTGCCAGTAATGTCAAAGCCAAACAAACCCCCCAGTCACTCATTTTATATCTCTTCAAGAAGTAACATTTTTATGCCTAGGAAAGGTTAATGCAAAATTCTTCAGTATTTCTCAGGCTTGTGATCTAGTAACTTGTAGTTTCAAGCAATGCTGAAAAATTGTCTTTCAGTAGTGTTACTACTGATGCAGTAGTTCCCCAGGAAATTTTTTTTGTTCCCTTTGATAGGAAGGCATGCATGTGCCATCAAGTGAAAAGGAGTTTATTTGCTATCGGGCAGCAATGGAAATCAGCTGAGGCAGGCTTGCTCCTGAGTGCTCCCAGGCTGGAGGCCTTAGTGCTCATTTTCCTCTATAAATATGGGTAGCACTCCATAGGCTTGAGTCATGTGGGGATGTTTTTCCAAGGGAGTTTTGCCTGCAATGACCCTCGTCATAGGTAAGTTCTATGCATGTCAATGAAAGCAGACATTATCATAATAAGAGGTGGTCTGAGTCTCTTGCGGAGATTGGCTTATACTGATATTACAGCAAGCATGTGCTGGTTTGGTTGTTGTGCTTTTTATAAACCATTGCATCACTTACGAAATTGGGTGGCTTTCCTATGAGCCTTCACCTCTATAAGAAGTTGCAAAGGATTGAGGTATTTCCCAATGGAATGATTTCATTGTAGAGCTGGAAACCTACTTAAAAGAGAATTTATATTCCTAACTTCTGTGTATTAAAAAGAACTGCTTATGCAACCACTGGATTCATTAAGTCAATTCCTATGGTGTCTATCAGGAAATAAGCTATTGCAGTATATCCTTCCTTTATGTGTGTGTGATGAGTTTGGGTTTGGAAAGAGCATGATTTTGTCTAGGTTTTTATAGAACTTGTTTTATAGACCTCTCAGTGGCTGAAATTGATGTAATAGTTAATATTATTGATCTCATTTTGGAAAATAAGGCAGAAATTCCTTTGTGCTGAGCATATTTCTTCCTACAGGGACAAGGAAATGAGTATCATCTTCTCAATAATAAATAGCGGCTTTGTACTTGCAATGAATATGAATTAAATTCAAGGTGAAGGTGGTGAAGGAATTTCAAGAGCTTATTTTTCTTTTCTTCTCCTTGTATCTCTTGTCGCATTTACCTTGTCAAAATGACTTTCTCTACTTTGAATTTGCTCTGCAACAAATGACAAAAACAATGTGATCCTTTTGCTTAGCACATTAAAACTTAAAAATCTTCCTTTTTTGTTGTTTTTCCTGATAGTTTGTGCAGTATGAGTATATGCTTTCTGTACTTGATATTTTTCAGTTTTTAGATGTCTAATTGAAAGTTTTCAAGATGAGTTATTTTTAACTGAAGTGCTAGCATTGGTTTGCCTTCAAATTAATCATGGTACCTAAACTCTGCTCTCAACTTTTAGAGTTGGCATTCTGAAAATGATTTTCAGAATGACTTGGGTGTTATCACTAACACCTTGCTACTTTATACAGCCCTTCCCAGAACTTACCTCTGCTCTTTGGTAGTTTTATTTTTTCTGCTGCCCTTCTTTAAATTTTAGTTGCTCCTTTTGATCTGTCTTCATTTATTTTAGTGTGTGTCTTACAAAGCATTCCATTTAAAAAAAATATTTTCTCTATACTCTTTCAGATAATTTCAGATAATTACCTGATTAATAATTATCTATTAGTGGTGATGTTTCTCTCATGGACAGTAATAAGCTAACAGAGAAATATTTATGGCTTAAATATTACATAGGTTTAGGGGCATGTACGCATATTTAAAAGCATTATGAAAACCTGTAAAACTAAAACCTGAACAGACTAAAGAACTGGATTTTTGTCTTGCTGTACTTTCTTGTGGTTGGCTCATTAGCTGCCTGAAAGTGAGACCTACAGAATATGTAATTGTATGTTGCTGGGTAAATAGCTCTTTGATAGAAAGGGAAACTTATGCAGTTTAAGTGTTATCAGTTAATGTTTTCCATAGTAGGGTTTTCAAATTAAAAGCATATTTACAGTAGATTCTGTCAGGTTTTTAGGCTGTGGCTATTAGTCCCATCATGATGGAAATTTTACTGTTGATTTTGTTGGGAATGGACTGAGGATTTTGCCAAGGAACTACAACTGTGCTTTCAAAGTACTAAATTAAAAAAACGTAACCATTATGGTTTCTGGTTGAAATCTTGCCTAGATTTAAAGGGTTTTTAAAACATATTTTTATTAGCTGCTATTTTCATGAGCTGGTAAAGTCCTTTCTCCTTGGAATGAGCTGCTGAGGTGCCCCTCCCCCCCACACTTAATGTTGTCAGCCAAATGCTGTTAAATAAATCTGTACCTCTTTTTTTTTTAACTTGCTTGCTTCTTTTTCTTTCTCCCTCTCACCCACACCCCCACCCCATGCCCACCCACCCCTTTTCTTTTTCCAGTTTGGAGGCTTGTAAGTTGTAGCCTGTCAGACAGTCTGGTAAAATTCTCAAAGGTTTTCCATTTTTCAGGTAGAAGTTAGGAAATAGAAAATGTAGTCAGTAAGAATGAGGTGCTTTTTTGGTACATGAAAAGTATTTAGAAGGAAAGAAATGGAATAAATTGATAATTGTGTTATAATTATCTACTGATGTTGTGCATCTCCTTCAGAAGGATTTTTAACCTATTTAAGAACAGTAATCCTCTATTTTAATTATTGGTGCCTTACTAGACTTAAACTGCCTGGAAGGAGCAAAACTTGGAAAGGAGGAAAGAGCTATAGTAAAGAAATTGCAAGAAAGCCAGACTGAGAAAAAAGGGGTTTTGCACTGTGAGTTTGTATCATGCTGTTTTGGAACTGAATGCCCCAATGACGAGATCACTCCAACTTTGGTGAAGGGCTGGGGTTGGTTTGGAGATGGGTTTACTTTTCTGTTTGGTCCGTCCTAAAGGTGAAAATTTTACAGACATTGTAAGTAATTTTTTTTTTATTTAAAGTCATGTGTTCAGGGGTGTTGTTGGCTGTCTGCCCGTGTGCTCCCATGCTTTTTCTTCAGAATCTATGGGTTTTGCTCCCTTTTCTGATAAATACGCACATTTTTAGACTTGTTAGCCCATTGCTTGTGCTCATTGTTGACCATTTCCTCAGCCTGGGAAAAAAAAAAAAGGCCTGAAAGGGTTTGGTAATAACACCCTAAGGATGTTTTCTTTCTATATCCCCAAAGCTATGTATAAAGAATACTTGAACACTGGCTTTCCAAATACTGTCAGTGACTTTTTAAATACAAGAAAAAACTGGAAAAGTGTGGGGTTTTTTTTTTTCAGAGGCTGGTGTTTAAATCACAGCTCTGGATGTTGTTTAGACAGCTTGCAGCTGAAGAATGTTTCTTGCAGTTTTATATAAGCTTCTTTTTTCCCCTGTACAAATAAGTGGTAGTGCTGCATGGAAGTGTGTATTCCTAAATTCCAGAAAAAGGACTGAAAATGGTTCAGCCATTTTCCATGTGTTCCCTTTCAGTGTATCTAAGATTTGACCAAGTGGATGTTGCCAGAGTTGTGAAAATAATTCTGTTTATGTGACATCAGATCCCCACAGTGAGTTAAATGTCCTTCTGCTCTTCGGCTAATTGGTAGCAGTAACCTTTGGTAGCTTTTGTGACTGAAATACTTGTCCAATACCTTTGAGTAGAGGTGACATACTGGTAAGTATTTTTTTCCTCAGGTGTGAACTGGATTTTGAAACTAGTGATTGACAAGCAGTTTTATAAGTTTACAAAGCTCATGTCACTGGTGATCTTCATCTTGGCTATTAATTGTTTGACAACAGTAAGCTGTCTTTGCTGTTAGAATTTTTTCCTAAATCTTCCATGGAACAGTTTTAGCTTGTTACTTCTGCCCATGTCTGCCTTGGTCATGGAGAATAAATGTTTTTGTCTTGTCCTTTAGCTTTAGCTGCCCAAGGATGTTACTAAGTTCTACCTAAAAGTCTCTGCTTAACTAATGCAGCTGGTTCATTAATCCTCCGCTTAGGTTATGCTTGCTAGGCCAATTCTTGTTCTTTGCAGTTGGTCCCCTCCCTTGTTGGACTGAAAGGGCTCTGGGCATCGAATCCTACTGGGGCCTTGCTGGTGTTGGGCATAAGTTACTCTCTCTTTGCAGTTGATAATTTGGTTCGTTTACCCCCATATGACTGCTAACATTTTGTAATGTTGTCATACTGCTGATTCATGCCTTGGATCTGCAAGTGGCCCTGAGAACTTGGGTAGCAGAGCCAGCCATTTATTTTGCATTATTGGTGTATGCAATGCTTTGTGGTCATTTGTGCTTTCTTGCTGTTGTCCCTGATGAATAACATTCCTGTATTTACAAGGCTGTCCCTCCAGTGTAAGATCACTGGAAGTCTAAGCCTGTTGTTCTGTACACTAATGCTCCATACAGTTGAATGTGGCATTATGGAGATAAAAAAAATCATTGTTTCTTTACCCAAATCAATGCTTAAACCAGTGATTATTGCTGTAATGAGGACAGCTCCCTGCAAAGCTTGTCGTGATCTGTCTTTAAATTTTTGTTTGTAAAAACTTTTTTTTACTCATATTTTGTACTCATTTGTTATTTTGATTTATACTGTGCTTCTCTAGTTTACTAATCCAAATGTCTTGTGAAGCAACAACAAAAGATGTTAGGCAGCTAAGATTTTTGGCATCCGCTTACTTTCTTGTTTTCCTGGCAACTTGTCTGGTATACGGAGAAATTAGGTTGGTTTGACATAATTAATTCTAGACAAGTCTAGGTTGAGTATTAAACATCTTGTAACTTTTTGATTAATGAAACAGAAGCATTTTTATGTAGGAGGATCAATAAATATCCCCTGTACAACATAATAATCTTGTTCCAACAAATACACGTTTGTTTTATCTTCTGTTATCTTCCTTTACCTGAAAAGTCACTGCTCTTGTTCACTTACACCACCAGTTTTGGGTGAGGGTAGCCTGTTTTCTTGCTGAGCAGCAAGCAGCCCATCTCCTTGCATGCAGTCTAGGCTTCCCCTCCATGCTGTGATCATAAACCCAGCCTTGTTGATGAGAGCCTCTGCACAGCTGATGGCCCCTACATGGACAGCAGTGTCTGTCAGACCCAGACACCTGTGTGTCCTCTACATTTCAGCTCCTGCTGGTTTTCTAGTGGACAGAGCAAACTGAGGGTAGCTTTGTTCTCCACTTTAAACTCTTCGTGCCTGAGCAGGATTTGTCCGTAGGTGCTCAGGAATGCGCAGGACCAGAGTCTACAGAGGACATATGCACAGTACCGTGAAACATTGCACAGTAATTTAACCAGGGGAAGGAAGGGAATCAAGTTCATGGACAGTTATAATGCACAGGCAAGAGAAAAGTAAGCCAAATGATTCTTCTGTTTCCTCAAGCCTTAGCAATGGAAGGGATAAACGAGAAAAAGCACCATGTTTGCATCTCTTCAGTACTGTATCTCTTACTCCCTACTTGTAGAATCAACAGATCTTCTGGTTAATGCAGTGCAAACCCGTGCAGTGTCTTTGAATGTTTTCTGCATTGTCATCTTAATGTTGTCATATTAATGGACTAAATATATTTTCATCCACAGATGCTGATCTTAATGAGAAGCGGGCAAGCTGCAGCATACTGGTGATTTTTTTATGCTTAATTGCTGAACCACACATTCATCTGCCTATGTGTAGCTTGGTGTTTTCAACAGTTTATTTTTAAATAGTAAAAAAGATGATTAAATAATACTGATGTTACCCACTTTCACCACACAGTTCCTGAAAACAAACAGTTCAATATATTGCTTTTAGGGGAAGCATTTTGCAGTTGCTCCTAGCCTGGAGCATTGGGGAAATTAGGAAATCACTTAGAGGAAGTTATAAATCTGTGTAAAGGGGCTTTTAGATTAAAGACTTCTTCAACCATGACTGTGGCTCATAATAGAATGTTATAGAATAAAATGTATAATCTGATTGTGTAGAAATTACTGTGTTGGAGTTGAGGGATGCAGGGGTACACAGGGAGGGAAGAAAAAAAAAGGTCAAGGAGAGGAAAGAGAAAGGGCAAAGTGTAATTTTTACCTTGTTCTCTTCAAATTCCATCCCTGGAGGTTCTGCAGGAACGATCTAGAAATTCTCTGATTTTTTTTTGCAGTGTCATTAATTAAGGAAAACATTCACCAGAATAAAAAACTATTTTTATTGCACTCTAGAATAGACTTCAGTGACCAGTGGGAGCAGACAATGACATCAATGTGTAGGTGTGGAGGAATCTTTCTGACCTAACAACTGGTCTATCAGTCATCCTAATAGAAGCACTGCAAGATCCTCAAAAGAAAAGTTGTGTTTTTTCAATTTTTTCTTCTGGTTTTAAATAGAAGGTGTCTTCTAATTTTCAGCCTACATTTATTATGGATTTTGTTTTCATATTTTGAAACAATGTAAAGAATGATGACCTGTTTAAGTAGGTTGTTGTGTAAAAAGAGCAACCCTGACACAGTGCCCTGTGCGTAGTCTCCAACATGAGTGTGTCTCCTTGCATGTAGAGATGAATTGCAACACCAGTCCCCATTCGAGGGATGGCGCAGAGTCACAGCAGCATGAGAGCAGGTGAATCTCTTCAATGCCTTTGTTCTGATAGCTGAAACAAGGAAAGCTCTTCCAGTCTCTCCTTGTAAACTGGGCTGTTCAAATGGCCCAAATCCACAAACATCCTGATATCCCTTTCCTGCTAAACCCATCTAAGTTTGAATGTGGGTTTGTTTCAGAATTTTAAATCTGGTATTCCATGAAATGTGTAGCTAGTTTATATTTTCATATCTCTAGAACCATTTAAGTATTTTCCTGTTTTGAGCTATTTAATTTTCCGGATTTCCCTTCCACCTCTTCTAAAAAAAGCATACATTTCTAGAAGCCAATTTTTTTTTTACCAAGGAAATGCAATAGATTACTTGAGCAATGTGTGGGCATTTTCTTTTTTGTTTCCTGGGTTTAGTTTTGTTTTCTCTTTTTAAAATGAGTGTTTTACTGCTTTGTGGAATATTCTTAGACATTGCTGTAACTGGTAAGTTATCCCAGGTGCTATAAGTTGTGTCTTCAGGTTTTTAATAACAGATCCAAAATGCATGAATACCACTGCTGACCTTCTTAGTTTTTGCTTATAACACTTAGAACAGATTTTTTTTTTTATTGATTGGCGAGTTTGGTAGCCACATGTATTACATAAACAAGCAGGGGTGCCAAATCTGATCCCTGATGTTTTTCATTTTTTATTTACATATCTCAAAGCAACTACTACTATTCCTGCCCCTACTGCTTTCTTAGATCAAGTAAATGTTTGTAAAGTCAATTTTGTAGGGCTGCAATTCTTGGCAACAAAATAATTTTGAACACTGGTAAGGAAATTTATGGATTTCAATTACAGTTTGTAGTATATCATAATTCTAGTTTTATACCCTGTGCAGTTCAGTGTTTTGGATTTTTAATGGGTATAGAGCAGTAATCATAAAAGTGATTCAAAATGCACCCAGTAATTACAGAGATTTGCTGTTGCTTTTGCATTAAAATGATGATGATTTACAATCAACAAAATTGCAGTCTGTGGTTTTACTTCAGATACTCATGCTATTACACTGCTTATTAGTTATGGTCAGTGATTTAGAGCTTAAGAGCTACACGTTAGAAAGCTGTAAAATTAGTTATTCTTTAATAGATGATAACAGTAAATTTTAAAAAGACTTTATATTAGTTATAATCTTGTATATTAAAGAATACGCATGTAGCCCTTTGTATCTCCTTTTGTTGCTGGAAATTAGCTACAGCTAAAATGAGTTAGATGGACTGCAGCAGCCAGGATTTTTTCCTTTTTTGTTTCTATTACAGCCTAAGAATTTTAAGGTTAGCTGCCAAGGCTCCTTTCTGTTTGCCATGTCCTTTTCTTCACTCCGTCCCATACCCCAAATGCATATCTAGGTATATATGAGTTATTGGAAAGGTAGCTAATATACTGAAGTTCTGAGCACTTAAAATCATACAGAAAAAAAGAAGATCTATTTTAACTTGCAAATTGTTTTTAAATGCCTTTTGATTAGAATAAGTATATAGAGGAGTTTTGCTCACATTTCATCTTTCTGTTCGTTTTCTCACTTTTCTGAATTTTTTTTGTATGTTCTTGCATCAAAACTCAAGGAGAACAGACAACTACCCTTAAAGTAGTATTATTTCACTGGACCCTACAAGAAAAATGGAGAGAGACTATTTACAAGAGCATGTAGTGACAGGACAAGGGGGAATGGCTTCAGCTGAAAGGGGGTATGTTAGGATGGGTTATTAGGAATAAATTCTTTACTGTGAGGGTGGTGTGGCACTGCAACACATTGCCCGGAGAGGCTGTGGAGGCCTAATCCCTGGAAGTCTTCCAGGCAGGTTAGATGGGGGGCTCTGAAAAACCTGGTTTAGTAAAAACCTGTGATTTAGCAAGGTGTTCCTGTCCATGTCAGTGGGGTTGGAACAAGATTTTAAAGATCCTTTCCAACCTAAACCATTCTGTGATTGAGCTGGGCTTTGGGAACTGTGAGTTAAAGCTGTTTTAATCATAACATGTTTCTTGAGAACGTTCTTGAGCATTAGCATAGAGAGCACTTTTCCGTTCTCATTAAACTTGGATTTTAACTAAGATAAGATAGTGATCAGTTACATTAGCAGTCAAGTCACAATGTAAAATGTACTGGTATAGTTACTGATTATATACCTGTTAGTTAGGAATACTGAATGAAAAACCCAAAACTAGAGAAGTTTCTGGACAGCTGGATGACAGTAGTTTGTTTCTATGTGCTCTCTTATAGGGCCTTCATTATTTTTGATCAATAGTGTTACAAGAGTAGGAGTTTTTATTTTAGCTTGTGTTTTATGTGCAATTCCTACCCATGTTTTCAGTCACTGTCTTGCATTAACAGTTGTATTCATATCAATGATGCAAAATATTCTTAAGAATGAACTTTACAAATTTTCCGTATTAAGATTTTTCATCAGGGTTTTGGAATGCAACGAAGATAACTTCAGTACTGGTTGCTTTGGGGTTTGCACACTCTCACAGATTCTCTCCAGCTTGGCACCTTGTTTAGTGCTTATGATAGTGTGAGACAGGGTGCATAAGAAATTGAAAATAATAGGATTTTATGTTTATTCTTTCCTTAAGGATTTAAGTACTTGTAAAATCAAGCAGGAGAGATGCCAAAATTGCATGTGAAAAAAAATTTTTTTTCACCATAGTCTATTTGTGTGTAGAGATTGTTGAATATTTTTTGGTTAAAATTAAACATCTGAAGTGTTCCATTTATATTCTTCCATTTTGAGTGAACCTTTGATTTCTAATGAGACTTGACCCAGGCTCCCTGCAGAAGCTATCTGATCTGTAAAACCTCATCTGTTAATTTCTCCTTCTCATCTTTTTCACTGGAGGCTCTGAGAATCCCTAGCTGCTGTCCCTAGTTTCTTCAGCTGATCTCTGATGTATTTGTGAAGCCCAGGTGGGTGTCTAGGGTGTAGCCAAAACTCCAGTGTTTGAAGCCCAGAAATTGTCAGGATGAGGAGGTTGCCTAGGAGCCATATATCCTGCAAGCTCATATGCATAGCTGTTCAGTGAGATTGCATTCTTGCATGACTAGAGATGCCTTTTGCCAAATTAGATTTTATCTACTGTACTTTCACTGCATTAGCTGAAGTAGTCTGTATTAGAATAAGGCCCTCATTTTAAAAGCAGTTTAGTTCAGTTGTATTTAAACAAACAAGCAAAGCCTCAAACCCAGCCTTTTTATAAGGCAGTTATTTTAAATTTGTTACCTTCACCTTGTCTGAGACCAGACACACACACACAACTCCTCTTTGTATCCTTTGAGAAGGGTTAGCTTTGGTTTGGATTAATCCTGTGGTGTGACTGAGTCCATGGTCATGTGAAGATGGGTGGTGTAAGGAGATGGAGTAGAGGTAGAGACGAGGACATAAGTGATGGGGGAATTCACAAATGCTTTTTTACAGTCAGGGTTTGACTCTGTCTTATTAAAATATGTGACTCTTTGTCCTCTGCACTGTAGATTCATGTTTTGTGAGCAGGATTATTTTAGCCAAGTATTAACTGGGAGGGATAGTGAGTGATGGATGAGTAGCCAAGGACCCTGACAGAGTCCTTTCCTCAAATAAGGTTTTCTGCCATTTGTCAAGAGAGTTCAAGCTTGTCTGTTTTATAATGGGTCTGTATTTGTGGAAATAAAACTGTTGGGCAAGTTATTTTTTGTTGATATGTATAGTAGATTGTGTTGCATGGGTTAATACTTGCTGCTAGTAATTCAGTGGTTTCTCTGTTTAGATTCTCTTTTCCATGTAGTACAGGAAGGACAGAAAAACTAAGACCTTAAGTTCCCAATAAGTCTGTAAAGCATGAACATCTGCTGGAGTCATGAACTGTGTATTGACTGCATTTGGTAACAGGGCAAAGGCAGCTGATCATGATCATCCTTCTCTTAATTACTTTGTCAAATGTCACTACAGTTCCATGTAGGGAAAAGAGGCATTTCCTTAATGAAAAGGAAGTAAGATAAGCAGCAAGCAAAAATGGGATAGATTGCCAGTATGTACACTGCAGCTCTTAGTTTTATTTAATCATAATTGTCAATTTGTCACATTAAATTCTTTCATGCTGAGATCTTAGTATCTTTTTTTCTACCAAAATATAGGGTCTCTAGTTCTAGTTTTACAGGTTGTTGACCTTTTACCCTGCTAGTTAACCAAAGTGAATGTAGGTCAGAGTTTCAGTTGGGCTGTTTGTTTTGACACTTATTTTCTCTAGCCTTATGCTTATCCACCAAATAGCAATACTATTTTTTAATAGGATCTTAGTTTTTTTATGCAGCAAGATGAGAAAGAGGTATACTTGGCAAATGTGAGTATCCATCTCACCTTTTGGTAAGCCAGGTTTCAGATGAGTCTATCCCTTGAAGGTCAGCCTAGCAGTGGAAATTACATTTGAGGCCTTTGGACCTTCATGGGGCAGCAGTAATCTGTAGCTCATCTTTGTGTTAGCAAAATCAAAGACATGTTAATACATTTTTAACCCTGAAATACTTTTACATATTCAGTCCTTTTTGGAGTAGAATATTATATTAAAAGTGAATTATATCCTGATAATTGTATTTTGATGGTTTAGCTTCTGAAGCTTGAATAAGGTATTTGTGGTCTATAAGCCAAAATAGACCCATGCCTTTTTTACAATCATTATGTCTGCCTGCACAAAGGCAAAGTGAGATTGTTGCAGGTTAAAGCTAGCTAGATGATAGCAGCATTAGCACAGTTCAGACTTCGGTGTTGGCTGTGAAACTCTGCTGGGAATATTCTGGACAGCAAGGTGCATATGTTGGGTAGATGTACAAGTTACACTTTCACTGTCCTGGAGCTGAGCTTAGTCTTCTCGATTTGTTAAGTAATGTTGAGTCCCCTGAGCATTTCTCTCTGTGGGAGTATGACAGCAGTAGTTTCCTGTGCAAAACAATCCACTACAGCTGCTTGCTAACACTTACTATAAAAGTGTCTGCTTGCCTTAAGTCATGCTGAATTATGTTAGCCTTTTAAAATCAAATATTCTGAAACCAGCTGCATTTACATATGTTAGCTGAAGCTGCCTAATTAGCTAATTATGCTAATTAATTAAGCTAAGTCTTCATTGTTCTGTAGCGTTAGACTGCTGGTTAAGCCTTTGGGCTCAAAAACAGTATTTGAAGTATCCGGGCTAAACTAGGGTAGACAAGGATGAACTGACTACTTCGAAAATTAATCTTGGAAGTAGTAAAAGATGATATGGAAATTACTGAAGGTACAGGTAGGCTTAGTCTGTATGTATAAAGGAGGTCTTTCAGTCTACTAGGGTGTAGAGCTGTCTCATATGAGTACTTAAATGAACTTTATATGGACAGTTTTCCTTGTGGCAAATACAAAACATGAGTTTGAACTGTGTTGCAGTGACCACATATGCGGTTGGAGTGTAACTTGTTGGGATCATTTAATACAACTTATCAAGAAAAGGTCCAGTCACTTCTATCTTCTTTTTACATTATCAATTCTATATAGGTTACATGAGAAACTTTTAGATGCCTGTAAATGGCACTCAGGATACTGAGAATCTCCAGCAGTGAAAGCTGCCACATTCATTGCTGCTTTGGATGTTTGGGCAGTATCAGTTGGTTTCTCTCTTGATGTGTGAGAGCAGCAATACCTGCACTGTTGGAGTGCTTGCACCTGCAGCCTGAGGCTGTCCTGGGCTTCCAGGCTCTTTCACAGCACATCTGTGTGCAATACAGGTAGACAGTGTGCTGCCAACACTATGTGCAAGTGTGTGCTGATCTTCTCTAGCTGTCCAAAGGACTGGTGCTTTCTTCTAGATCAGGTTGCTTCTATAGCAGTGTAGATGTATTCAGTCTGTGTGCCTGTATGGCAACAGTGTACAGGGTTGGGATTTTTGCTTGACTGCTCCCAACATTTGAGGGGCTGGGTTTGCCACCAATGTCACAGGACTTTAGTGGAGTCAGTGCAGAGTTGAATTTGGTATGTTCTGTCTTGTGTGTTTTTTTTCATGCTAAAACAGTAGTAGCAGATGAAAATAATTGAGTAAAACAAATGTAGATTTATGTTGCAGATACTGTAAATTTTAAGGCATGATGTGTGGTAAATCATACTGTCACAAAATAGATTTATGGAGTCTAGGAAAACTGAACCACTTCATTATTTGCTTTCAGGATAAATATTCTGGATATAATAACAGAACTGCATCACAGCCATACCTCCTTTCTGTTTCCTATTGAATCAGAATTTTCATTTCTTTGCCCTAGAATGACTTCTGTAATAGACTTTTATATTCATTTTTTGTAGTGATGTGATGAAGTGTGAGAGAGAGGATAGCTCATACTATTCTTTCCCTCTTAATACATTGCAAATGATCTGTTTGAACATTTTTGAGGCTTTATTGTATGTTTCACAACTTGTGATACCAAAGCATGCAATGCCCTACACCAGCAACCAAAATATTGAGGCTTACATGGTGAAGATGTGAAAGGGAGTTAAAGGCATAGTGTTATGCTTTTGATTACTTACAAGTTCTAAAATATTATTAAATTAGGGAAATTGAGCAATAAAGAGAATGCATGAATTGGCAGCATCTGGCGTGGGCTTACATAATTCCAAATGTGATCTTGAGATCCCAGTAATTGTCTGCATTATTAATGGCTTGTGTATTGGTTCCTACAGCAATAGTGCTGTCACTTGTCTGTGAAGCAGTATGTAGCAGACACTTTATTTCAGTGATTGGCCTGAATATAATTGTAAAAGGTGCAAATTTAGGGTCTCAGTTGGATCCAGACACTTGAGACTGATCAGTCCTAGGACTAAGCTAAGCTTCAGTACTGAATATGTTCATTCTAATTTTTACCTATTTTAAATAAATGGAAATATTGTTTTACTGTATGAGCGTTTCCTTCACCAGCACCACTTGTTTCAGAAAACATTCTAGATAAATGATGAGAGTATACTAGGGGCCATATGGATGGAGAACTAGTGTTGAAAGCCAGATTAATTTATTACAATCAGCTTGTGTCTGGAACAGGTGAGGTAAATCATTAGTTGCCAAGGACATCTCATGAGTGTGAATAGAAGCAATACGTTAACTGAGGAAAAGGCAGGCCAGAACTTTATTATTCTCTTGTTCTAAATATAAATGAGCAGAGTGATATAAACAGGATGCTCTACCTTACAAGGACTAGAGAAGATGCTTTTGGGTTTGTTGTTGTGGCAAATGTGTATTACTGTGAGTGGCTACATTTTGTTTTGCTAGTTGTCACTGATAGGTAAATGAGCTCTGAGTTTGCATCTTCTGTTCTTTTTGCAGGGTTTTTGCTTCTGACTATAATCCCAGAACTTTAGAATCCTCTGGCTTTCCTTTCTGAATTTTAAAACCAGTTGTTATACCTACTTGGATAGTAGAGCTGGTTGCATTTTTTATGACAGTATTTTAGTGAAGCAGTATTTTTATTAAGTAGGTGAGATTTGATTTTTTTTAATGTTTTGGTTTTTCACAAGAAACAGCAACAGTCATAGTTTTTAAACAAGAGTTTAAATGGTCAACCTAGAATACAGTATTTTAATTTGATGTACAGACTTGTTTAAATAAAACTGTGTTGTGTTTTAGGGTTTGTTTTGTCTTTACCCCCTAGGGAAATTCTTTATTGGAAAATGGAAGTGGTAGTTTGACTTTGAGGAAAAAAAAGTAAGTTTTGATGTAAGACTTGCAAGATGAGGCATGTGAGAGATGGAAGTAAGGGATAGGATGGAGTGGAGGCCACACAGGAGAGTCATTACAAGTTCATTCTTTGTCTTTTGGAAACTAGGGAGGAAACATAGCAGAGTGAAGGCAACACATAGAAGGCTGAGATGGAAGTATAGGTTAGTATAGCCATCCTGTGCCCAATGACAAAACCTTGTGTGTGTGAGTATGGCAGCTTTTTGGGAGTTGGTTTCATATTATGGGAAATAAATAAAGCGGTGGCCTGTCATATAAACTGGAAGTTGTTGTTGAACGTTTGAATAGTAGCTAAATGCTACTATTCAATAAGATAAATAAGAAAGTGATTATTTGACTTTCTTTAGGTAACTGGGATCTTCTAAAGCCTGTCTACATCTCGCATTTTTGTTTATACCCTTAAGGTTTGCATTTCAGTATTCCAAAATAAACTAGGGTCTTGGCATTGCATGACAGGTTGTCTGTCTGCTGAAAACCTATACATGTGGGGTTGTTCCTCTGCTGACAGCCTAACCCCTCTTATTAGTCAGGATTTGTTGCAACTGATTGCTTCCAGAGTCTCTCTTATTCTGTGATGAATAAGAGGAACTTTTTTTCCCCATTATCTTAGGACTCCACTGCAGCAAGTGTGCACAGTGCATCACACAAAGTTTGCATAGAACTGTTCTTGTTACATTCTTATGACTCAGAGGAGACCTTGACTGCTGCATGGGAACTGAAATGTTGAGATCAGACACTGTAATTATAGCAGCATTGCAGGTTATAGTGCTAACTGTGCTTTTCTTTATACCATCCATCTGACTCCTGTATGCGATGTGCAGAGAATCTCTACATGTTGCTCTTACTTGTCTTGATCATTTCAGGAATGAGAATCTCCCATTTCATAATACCAGTTTTGATACTTCATTGCATGCTAGGAAGGATTGCAGCCCAGCCTCGGAATGGTGCCTCTCTCAATATTTCCATCTGTCCAGATAAGATGTCAACCTTTCCTTGTTCAGGAGGCTGTTTGGCCGAGGATTGGTCTCAGGTCCTCATGTTTCTAGCCCTTGCCCTTTCTGTGTAGGTTGGTGTGCTTGGGAGGGGAGCTATTTTCTGGGTCCCTTTGGCCTTCAAAGAAATCTGTGTGGCAATAAGGCAGCAGAGGAGTTGCATCAGTTGAGAGCCCTGATATTTGAGTAACCGTGTTCATCAAATTAGCTGTTGTCATAGAAGAGGGTGTTTTTTTTCCTAACGTACTTTTTTGATGTTCTGTCTCTTTTGCCTCTTCTCTAGTAGTTTATTAAGGCACCCAGATTACTGAGTTAATAAATAACTTGCATCTTCCTCCTGCTTTGCGTACTAATCCAGTTCTCTGCGACTGCTGTGTCCAGTAGGCAGTTCTGATTGGCTCTGAGGGTTTTTTCTAAACTACTTAGATCTCCTCTGAACTGCTCAGCTGGTGCTTTCCTGCTGCAGTGGAAGGCAGGAAATGTAATCCCTGATTGGTGTTGAGGAGCTGCAGTGTCCTGCTGAGGGCTGTCATTAGTCTCCCCCTGCTTCTTGAAATCCTAGGATTCTTTCCTAGACGTAAAGTATCAGTGATTGGAATGCATGTACAGCAGTGTAAAGGGGTAACATATGAAACAAGTCATCTCCTGATGATGAATTCAAGAAATATGATCTGTCACAGATGGCAGAAGGGCTGTAACAGAGATAAATAGAGGCAGTTTAAATCTATACTAGAAACACCAAAAAAACTTCACAATAGCAGACTTGGTTGAACCTCCTCATTGCCATGTAAGTGAAAAAGCAAAGCATTTGAAAGTGAAAATCCTTTCATGAGTGTTAAAAACTGATACTAGGAAGGTTTACTGAAGTGGATAGGGCTTTTTTTTTTAAAATTATCATTTACCTTGAAGTTAAAAGACACTGAGGTGTTCCATCTTTAAACAATTGATGGACATTGACTGAAGTCCTGGAGTTGGAGTCGGAAAATAGATACACTGCAATTGAATTGAACTGCAATTGAATGGGATGCTTCATATGTATTTGTTTGTGTAATGTGGGTTTATATGTGTTTTTAATCAGCTTTACACTATTTCAGTCCTGGGACTTTACGCAGTTAATCACTGCACTGAATTTATGCTGTAATCTGCACAACACTATTTTGTACATCATGTGTTGGTTTTCCATCTAGAAGCAGTGGGTTAATATAATTATTGTAGGCAAGTGTTTCATTGCAATAGATACTAGGTAGTTATAGAATCCTTTATAAATTAGATATACCAAGTTCAACCAACAGTGAGTGATTTGGGAGACTACTGGTAAAAAAAGGATCTTCAAGCTAGTGGAGATCATCTGAATTTATTATTTTATACCTCTGTTACCACCCAGGCTCCCACTTAGCTTATAAGATCTGTGACCTGAGGTGTCAGGCTAAACAGTTTCTAGTTTGATACTGAGTGTTGTGATATTTGTTAGGGAGAATTAACTTTTATGCCAGGTTATCTTGTGCTGCTATGCTGAGGAACTCTTCGACTTGCCATCTGAGTAGGCAAGATGAAGTATGAAACAGAAAAATATATGAAAAGTAGAGCTGAGCTTGAACTAGGTTTTCCAGTTTGATTGCCTGTCTTCAAGGCTCTGCTGAGAAAGGGAAACAGGGACCTTTGTCTTAGCCACTCCTATCCTTGGTTCAGCAGCCCTGTAGTCTTGTTGGAATCTTCTTTTTGGCTGATTGCAAATGTGTGAAGCCTGATGGCCTCATATGTTGGAGGGATATAGTCTGCACTTAGTCTTCTGTTGCTGCCATTGTACCAAGTGACATAATTTTGTATTTTGCTTGGAATATCTTGCTGAAGCAAGACAATAATTTTCCTGTTTTCTCCTTTTGGGTAGGAAGGAGTAGAAGTGACAGCTGGATGAGCTGGCTGGCAGCCTCAATGACAAAGGAAATGTAAAGTTGAGTGTTATATAAATTATTTTCAGTGATAGAGTAACCTGAGCATAAATAAAATAGTATAATTGACAGAAATGCTTTTGTTATATTTATATTAGGCAAAGACACAGTAATATCTCCCCAAAGATAAGAACATAATGGTTCTGCAAATCATAATTACAGACTACTTTCCTCTGTGCCACTGTTGGCTTTTGTTTGTTTGTTATGTTAAGTAACATTGTTGCTCTGTGTCAGTTATTTCAGATTAGTGTTTAATATTCTGGCAATTTGATTTTAATAGGAGCTGAGAAAGGGCCAGTCCATAGTTAATAAGTTTTACTTTCTAGCCAGTGCAATCATATTTCTGTAGAAGAAGAATATGTACAAATCTAAATTAATATGTACTTAAACTGAAGTATGAGATCTTTTTTTTTTAAGAAAGCTATGGATGATTTTTGGAATGAATGAATCACTTTCCATCAAAATGCTTTTCTTACTGATGGTTAGCAATTATTTTAGTAGGGTTTTGGGTTTTTTTAATCTGTATTATCTCAGCAGTGATACTCTCAAGGCTGTGGGAATACTTTTTAATATTGCATGTGATAATTTTTTTTGTTCCTTAAATCTTAGATTCTGTAATCTCTTGACCTAGATGCCTACTTAGTGAACTGAAAAAGAAAAGTACTTGATTATGTAGAGATCTTCATCAGTACATTTCAAGTGTTTTACAATGGAAATAAGTACCATTTTACAGGTGATGAAACTTATGGATAATAGCAAATTAAGTCACCTGAATGTGCTCATTAGATCAACTGAAGATCTGGAAATAAACCACAGTATTTCTGTGCTGCTTTCCTGTTTTCTTTTCAGTAAAAAAAAAAAAAAAAACTAACTTCCTTGTGCAGACAGGTTTTTTTTCCTAATTTTTTCCCCTCAAGAAAAATAGATGGCAGTTACTGATACTAGTACCCTGTAGCATACGTGTGTGCGTGTAGTGCTATAGAGAGCATGCCTACTCATGGCTCCTTGCAAACACTAATTATTCTAACTATCTGCAAGGTTATATTTTATTATACATTGTAAGTATCATTAATATTCCTAATTATCTACAATGCTAATATAATTTTTAAATTCATCAGGCAAAGCTGTCTTTACTTAAATGACAGCATCAATCTATGGTTGGCGGGGGGAAAAGGGAGATTTGGTTTATTGCATAAAGTGAGTTTTCTTTCTTCCATGAAGTTTTGTTCTTTGGGGTTTTTTTTCTTTTACGATTGGTTGTTTTTGGCTTCCAGCATAGATCAAAGGAAGAAATTTCAAAGTGGGATTAAAAACTTTTCTATATTTATCATAAATGCCCCATATAAATCTATGGGGTTTATTACAGCTGAAATAGAATATTTCCATGGTATACACTTTGCTGATCCATCACTGTATTGCATCTGCTTTTCCTGTGGGTGGGATTGTCCTGCTGACATTCATGGTTAATTACAGTTTGATGTAAATACAGGTCTCTAGTGTTTTGATGTAAACAGACCTTTCACTCTCAAGTGTTATACTTGTCTGTTTTCCATACAGTAATCCTCGAGATAATTGTTCTGTGTGAGACTGACCCTCCTGTGTGTTGGTGAACCTTCTATGCTTTTTAACATTTAGAAACTGGCTTCTTTTTTCATATCAAATCCCTAATGATATGGATGATGTTGAGCTGTATTTTTTAATTTTTGGGGGGTGG